>CAWVOY010000072.1:0-19072 GCA_963931895.1 Eupithecia pulchellata | reverse complement strand
CGCCGCGCCGCCCGCCGCCTGCACGCGCACCTCCCACTCCGTGTCCATCACTGCAACCAACACACAACACAACCTTATTTACTATATTAACAGAAGAACTTCGAAAGATCGTCCTGGAGAGAGGGCGTCCCAAGGAGCGGTCTGTCACGTCGGCGCGGGCGCCGGCTCACTCGGGCTCGCTCGGGCTCACTCGGGCGATGCCATCACAACGGACATGCCTGGAGTATTATTGGACGGATACCAAGATCAGTTTGTTTTGTTGAGCAACAGTTCATCAGGACTTCAGTTATATCTTTGGCTAGAACTTGTTTTTATATACATATATGTACATATAGTAGTTTTCCGAACGCTGCCCAGCCTAGCTGGATCCTCCTCTTGGCTTCGTTCTCGAAATTGATTTTACCCAACTGCAAAATCTGCCCGAGGTAAGTGTACTCAGAAACAATTTCGAGAAGGTGGCCATGTACGATCACCGGTCTTGGATCAATGTGGGCATTGATCATGACTTTGGTTTTATCCAAATTCATGCCAAGACCCAATCAAGCACTTACACAAGTCAAACGAGAGATGTAGTCGCCGTTTATGTTAATGCCCTTGTCTTTCCAGTCCAGCGTCTTAAACATATCTTCCAACGCGCTCGTGAACAGTTTCGGGGATATGACATCCCCCTGCCTCACTCCTCTGCGCAGCTGGATTGGTTTAGTCTGCTGGTCCTGTACTCGGACACTCATCGTAGCGGCTTCGTATAGACATCTCAGCACCTCGATATAACGATAGTCTACTTGGCATCGCTGTAAGGATTGTAGAACAGCACAGGTTTTAACGGAGGCCAAAGGCCTTCTCATAGTCCACAAAAGCCAGACACAGGGGCTGATTATACTCTTCGGACTTCTGTATAATCTGCTTCACTGTGTGAATGTGGTCTATGGTACCATATCCTCCGCGAAACCCAGCCTGCTCCGGTGGCTGAAACGACGGTTCAATATCACCCGTGAGAAAAGCTTATAGACGTGACTAAGGAGCGAGATGGGTCTATAATTTTTAAGGAGGGTTTTATCTCCCTTCTTAAAAAAGAACACCACCAAACTCCGTCTCCACGCCTTTGGAGTTCTCCCACTGTGAAGGACGTCGTTGAAGAGGAGCTGTAACTCCTGTATATTTATTTATTTATTTATTTGGCACACAAAACAGAACACAATCAAAACATTACAAAATAGAGAGACTTAAATTTTTATCTAGATTGTATCCCTAAGTATGTGTACACAACATTAACTATTATTTAAGGCAGTTCTGTGTTAAAATATAAACAAATTAATCTAAAGGCATGCATTAAAATTAAATTAAAATAAATTAAATTACAGCACAAAATAAAACAATAAATTTACAATACATTATATGAATTAACGCTACATAAAATTAAGCCCACTCTCCTTAATAAGAGCGGCTTCAATGTCTCTTTTAAATTTAAAAATTCTATTGTTAAAAATGTCAATTTTATCACTGTTATTAATTAAAAGATCATTATACTGACGACACATTCTGACCATAGGATTGTAGTAAGAGGTGTTATTGGTATGCACCTGGAGGGCGAAAGTATTTTGAAAGGGATTGAAGGGAGGTATGGTTTCGGGTTATGAGTGAAACGACTGCATCTGACTGCTGTTGATTTATTACTAAAGAATATATTATCTAATCTAGCTTAAGACATAGTTACATACTACACCTCACCTCGGGGGTGAATAGAAAAAAAAATGTTTAGTTAAGTAAATACATTTTTTTTATGTTACTAACGGTTTTGTTCTATTTTTATGTATTATATAATCTTTATTATTTTTACTTATTCTAACATTTACTCCTAAATCTTCTATGACTACAAATGGACCTTCCCATAAAGTATCTAACTTACTTGCTATTTCATTTTTTATTAATAATAATTGCCCTTTAACATACGTTACATTGTTTATATTTTTGTCATAAGTATTCTTACGATTATATTTGCTTAAAATTAAATTGTTACGAGCATCTCGATGAGCTACTTGTAATCTATATTTTAAACTTAATGGATAGTCTTCAGGGTTATACAAAGGCTCAATAAAACTACTTACTCTACATGGTATTATACTAGGTCTACCAAAAACTAATTCGAAAGGTGTGTATTTAGTCGCTGTATGAACCGTGTTATTGAAATTAAAACACCAGAATGGTAACCAATGACTCCATGTATCTTTCTGACCATTACACATTATTCGTAAAAATGCTCCTAGATTTTTATGTGAATTTTCTAATGCGCCTATTGTTTGATGATGGTACGAAGTAGATGTTCGTTTTTCTATTTCTAGTAATTTACATACCTGCTCCATCACTGTCGATACAAACTCTGTTCCACGATCTGTAATTATAACCTTAGGAATACCAAATCTTAAAATAAAATTATTAACTAAAGCATTAGCTATACTTACTGTTTCTTTATTATTTAAAGGATACGCTTCCACAAACTTACTTAAACCACATTGTAGTGTTAAAATATATCGATTATCTTCTATATCTCTATCTAAAGGACCAACGATATCTAAATAGATATTCTCAAAAGCATATGAAGGTGTTGTAGTAATCTCCATGGGCGTCTTGACGTATTTACAATGCTTCATTTTTTGACATTTAACGCATTTACTCACAAATTTGATTACGTCTTTGTCTAAGCCTGGCCAGTAAAATCTTCTTCTTATATTATTTATCATTCTACGTACACCTGCATGACCTGCAGTGGGTAGCAAATGAAAATCATGTAAAATATAATTCTTTTCATCATCGTTTTCTATTCTTTTCACACCTTTTAATACATAAATTCTTGGACCTGTCCAATCCTTTCTCTCTTTTATTTCTTTTAATAAGTCTTCAATAAAACTTTCATATTCCTTAATTTTTACTATGCATAGTTCATTTATATTTATCTCTTTGCAAAATTCTCCTAATTTAGTCACAAATTCGTCTCGCGTAAATTGTGCTCTAAAACTAAGATCAATATACAATGCTTTTTTACTCTCACTATAAATTAGACTTTCTTTTTCCTTATCTATCTCATTCATTTTTCGTAATTTGTTTAATTCTTCTTCTTCAATAAAAGTCAATTCCACAGAATCACTAGGCTTTTTTAGAATGTCTACAACTTGTGGTTGATCAGGCCACTTGTCGTTTTCTTTACTAAAATTAGCTTGATTCGAATCTTGATTCATTTTCCTTGTCTGAGCTCTTGTCATTACAGAAATTATTTCCTCATTCATCTGTTTTAATGTATCTGATGTTAAATTAATCCTAGAAAGTGCATCTGCGACACTATTCTCTTTTCCTTTCACATATATTATTTTAAAATTATACTCTTCTAGAGCTAGTCTAAATTTAAGTAGCCTACTCGATGGATCTTTCATCGAAAATAAATAAATTAAGGGTCTGTGATCCGTCATTATGGTGAATGTTTTTCCATAAACGTACGGTCTAAAATATTTAACAGCCCACACAATAGCTACTAGTTCTTTTTGAATAGTTGGATAGTTCAATTCTCCCTTATTAAGTGGTCTGCTAGCATATGCAACTGGTTTCATATTTTTATTACATAAAACTGCACCAATGGCGGTACCCGATGCATCCGTTTGTATTACAAACTCATTATTATCAGAAAAATCTGGAAAATCTAAAACAGGTGGAGTGCTTAAGGCACTTTTCAATTTTTCAAAAGCTTTTTGACATTCAGGCGTCCAAACGAATGTTTCATATTTTCTTGTTAATTTATTAAGTGGTTGAGTTATTTCTGCAAAGTTTTTAATGAATTTTCTGTAATAGTTGCAGAATGCTACAAATCTCTTTACCTCATCTGTATTACTTGGTCTCGGATAGTTACGTAATACTTCTACTTTAGCTGGATCTGGTAATACTCCGTTATTCGATACAATATGGCCTAAATATAAAATTTCTTTTTTCAAAAAGTTACATTTTTCAGGATTTAATTTTAAATTTACTTTTCTCAATCGCAATAGTACATCATTTAAATTTTTATTGTGTATATCTAAATTTCTGCCAAAAACTACTAAATCATCTAGATAAATAAAACATTTATCAAAAGTTAAGCCTGACATGGCCACTGACATGACTCTAGAGAAAGCACTCGCGCTTGACTTCAATCCCATCGGTAGCCTCTTCATTTGGTACTGTCCCGTATTTGTAGAAAAAGCTGTGTATTCTCTACTTTGCTTGTCTAAACGTACCTGATAATATCCTTGATTAAGGTCTAAATGTGTAAAATAGACTGAACCTGACAATGAGTCTAAAATTTCCGTGATGTTAGGTAATGGAAATTTATCATCTACGATACAATCATTTAACTTCCGATAATCAACTACTAATCGCCATTTTTTGTTGTTATTTTCGCTTTTCTTTGGTACTAATAATATTGGACTCGACCATTCACATTTCGCTTCTTCAATTATATCGTTTTCTAACATTTTCTTAACCTGTTCGTTTACTTCACTTCTCAAAGCATGTGGTAATCTATATTGTTTAACGTAAACTGGACTTACATTTGGTTTTAAAGTTATTGATTGTTCATAAATATTTGTGGTTGACAATTTGTCCCCTGGTAAAAAGAAAACATCAGAATATTTAGCACATAATGCTTGAATTGAATTCCGTTCTTCTATGTTAAGATGATCTAATTTTAATGTTCGAAGTAAAGTATTCGCTCTCACTAAACCATTCGAAGTTTGTTCAAATTTACATAAATCATAGTCCTTCAATGAAAATAATTCAGGTTGAAACATTGGTAAAGTCACGTCATGTTCGCTTGTATTCAAAATTTTTACAGGTAATCTGTTGTTCTTTACCTTGCCTATACTTCCTGCAAGAAAAATATTTTCCCTCAATTGCTGGTTTTGAACAATACAATCATCTTTCATATCAGTATCCAAAAGTAAATAATGAATAGATTCACTTCGTGCTGGAATGTGTAACAATTCATTTGAGTAACTGATAGTGTCAAACAACTTCAAAGAATATTCCATTCCATATTTAGAAAGTGTCATGATGTTAGTTTTAAAATTGATATTCGATGCATAGCGACACAAAAAGTCTAGTCCCAATATTCCATCGGCTTTTAAAGGTATGTCATCAAAAATATGAAGCTTGATATCAAATTCGACTCGATGTTTATCTTCTAGATGCATCAAACTAAGATGAATAAAACCGGTTGACGTTATTTGACCTGCTATACCATTTACGGATGTCTCCTCTCTTGTTATAACACTGTTACTAGGTAATGAGTCGGTTTTTATTACAGATAATGATGCTCCTGTATCTAGTAACCAAAAATATTTTCTATTGCCAATGTAAAAGGATAGAAATTTCGCTTTACCATAAAATGCTAAGATGTTATGCTTAAAATCGAAAAAACTGCATGTTATTTCCTTCACCCTTTTGTTCCGTATTTACCGAATCATTATTATTCGGTTGCTCCGTACATAACACACGGTGATTAGGATTACCTCTACCACGCGTCTCACAATTCGATCGATTCTCACTCGGACCTTGGTAACCTCGAGTACGCTGATTATTATAGCGATAATAAGAACCTCTATTATAACCACGATTATTATACTGTGGTCGGGGTACGCCGCGAGAATTGGCATAATTGCCCCTGTTGTTCTGGTAACTCCCTCGGCTGAAATAATTACCTCTGTAGTTCGAGTTCACGTTCGAGTTCGAGTTTCCACGGTAGTTTCTCTGTCCGTTCCTGAAATTATTATAGGTATTCGACTTACCTCTTCCTCTCGAAAAATACATGATGTTTTCATCACCTTTTGGAATCGACTCCGCTGATAACTCCTCGTCTTTGGCTCCTTGGATGGCATCCTTCAAGGTCTCGTAGTTACGCGCCGCTATAATCGTGCTAAGCCTGCTGTCGCGTAAACCTCCTGAAAATCTGTTAATCGCTAATTTCTCATTTAATGGTTGCAAAACAGCATAGTTATCTGAATTACCATCAGCTTGCGAAACTGTGAGATTGGTGAATAATTTCTCGATCTCAGTCGCGTACTGGTCGATTGTGCGCCAGCCTTGCTTTGCTGTGAGTAATCGAGATTGTATAGCCGCAAATGACTGTTTCGGCAATAAATTTTTCCGCAAATCTGTGATAAGATCACTTACGGCCGAATATTCCCTAGAAACTCTCAATTTTGCATTTTCCGACAATCTACTTTTCACTACAAATTTAATCAATAACAGTTTACCAGCCTCTGATAACATTTCCGAATACATTTCCACAGAGTCAATGATACCTTTAATGTTACTTCCGCTATTGTTCATTACAGGGATTAAGCTACACGCCGTTTTTAGGTCGAACTCCATGATTGGTTCTGAAGTTGAACGATTTTGACCTTTAGAATCACTTTTTTCAGAACAAAGTTCTATTATTTTTACATAACACTCATAAATTTCATCTTTCCTTTCTCGCAATAATGTAACATAATTTATATCTAAGTCTTTTTTCTTACTTAATAATTCCAGTAATACTTTACTTTTCTCGTAAACATTTTCTGTTTCTCCCAACTTATTCGTTATTACATTTCCTTGAAATCTAGATTTACCTTTTTTAATTAAATATTTCTTTATCTCTATTAATTTATAAAGGCACTCTAATAATTCTTCCATTTAGTTTAATACACAATATAAAAAAGATTTTTAAAATTACATACCATTCCACATTCGAGTACATTACGGTAGTAGGGCACTTCGTTGTTCTCGAAACTCTCGGCACTCTCCGTATAAGGTAAGGACACAAATTCCAGTGATAGAAACACTACACTATTTTTAAAGTACTTATTCTTACTGTTCGTAAAATACTTATTCTATTTACTCTTTATTATTGTAAAATGTCATTTAATAATGGATTACCAATTTTCGCATTTCGCTAAAGTTCACTTTTCCGCACTTTTCACTCTATTGCCGCAAATAAAAAAAATATAATAGGATATTCACTGCACTACATACGCGCACTGCAAACGATTATTTTTTCGTCTCCTACTCATGCTGTCGTAACGCCGGCCTCATCCCTCTGGACTCCTTCTATCTCCCGGCGCCTGAACCAACTGTGACTCCTTCTCAACGTATGTTCGTTAATCTCCTGCTGGATCCACTGTCGGTGACATTTTTTGTAAAGTCGGAACGCTACGTAGAGCAAACCCAGCACCATAATAACGCAGATGATCCCAACCGTAAAACTTGTGTAGGTTGCGTGACTCTTCAACTGCTCAAAATCCAAAGCATTTCCACCGCCGCTCGCGTTTTGGGCTATAACAACTTCTTCTCTCGAATATGTTTTTCCCATTATGATATTTGTTTGAAAATTTTAATTGCACACAATAACTTATTAATTGAAGCCGATCATCGCGGCTGTGTTCGCGTGACGCACCGATCGCGCCCCATATATGGCATAGGTCGCCATGAAGGGAGGTATGGTTTCGGGTTATGAGTGAAACGACTGCATCTGACTGCTGTTGATTTATTACTAAAGAATATATTATCTAATCTAGCTTAAGACATAGTTACATACTACACCTCAGGATTTCGAGATCTCGGCCTGGTGATTAAACTTATAGTAGATAATAATACAGGAGAATCGATTGCTGAGTGAATGATTTTGAAAAAAGTTATCATGTCGAGATATTGACGACGGGTCTCGAGAGACATGAATTTGAATTTACGAAGTTTTTCCTCATATGTTGGCAGAGTTCGATTTATGCCGTACCTATACCCCAAAATTTTAAGGAACCTTTTCTGGATTTTCTCAAGGCGCTCGATGTGAACTTTGTAGAAAGGAGACCAAACTACTGCATTATATTCCATAATGCTGCGAACGAGAGAGTGGTAGAGGCATATGAGACTACGTGGGTCCTTGAAGTCTCTTGTGGACCTATAGTTATAAAACCTAGTAACTTGGAACATCTAGCTGAAATAAAGTCGTAGCGGGTATGAAATCCAAGCTTCTCATCAAAAATGACTCCAAGATCCTTAACCGTAGATTTCCTTTCGAGAACATGGTCTTTCAGTTTGTAGCTTGCTAAAATCTTTTGTTTCTTGTTTGTAAAAGAAATAACGAAGCATTTGCTAACATTAAGGAACATACGATTGATGTTACACCATTCAAGAATGGCATCCAGGTCAGCTTGAAGGACTACAGAGTCGTTAATGGAAGAAATGGTAGAGTACACCTTTAAATCATCAGCGTATAACAAGCAGGGATTCCTGATTCCATCAATGAGGTCATTAATAAAAGCTACAAAAAATAATGTCCCAAGGTGGGATCCTTGGGGCACACCAGATGTTACCACAACAGGCGACGAAGTAAACCCTTTAATAGCCACAAGTTGGGTTCTTCGGTAGAGGTAAGACTCTATCCAACGCAAAAGGTTTCCATGGATTCCGTATGAGCAAAGTTTGATACATAATGCGGAGTGATTTACCTTGTCAAATGCCTTGGAAAAATCGGTGTAGATAGCATCGACCTGACCCGTCTTCGCAAACGCGCCACACAGGTAATGTTTGTATTCCAAGAGGTTTGAGGTCGTGGATCTTTTTTTAATAAATCCATGCTGACGAGGTGACAGCATTGGCTCCAAGTGGTAGTAGAGAGAGTCATATACTAGTGACTCAAATAGTTTACCAAAACATGAAAGTATACTGATAGGCCGGTAATTGATACAGCATGATTTATCTCCCGATTTAAAGATTGGAGTTACATGGGCTGTTTTCCACACGCATGGGAAAATTCCAGCTTGAAGAGATGCGTTGAAAATAATGTGGAGAGGAGTGCAAAGTGACTTGGCGCATCTTTTGATGAAATAAGGGGGGATCCCATCTGGACCAGCACCCTTGTTAGGGTCAAGACGGGCTATCTTACGCAAGATCTCATATTGAGTGATAACTACATCACATAGAGCAGTATTGTTTTTAAGAGACGTAGAGGTTATGTTAGTTACTTGTTCAGGTTTTTCATAAACCGAGCTAAAATAGTTTGAAAAAAATTCACAAACCCCCTGACGATCGGATGAAATTAGATTTCCGTATTTAAGTGTGGACGGGATGTTGTTTGAGGACTTTTCACCATTGACGAAACGCCAGAAATTCTTGATATTACCATCTAAAGAAGCTTCTATTGACGATACAAAACTATTGTAATCGGCGGTCATTTGTTTTTTACATCTACGGCGCAACATGGAATAAGTATCGTAGTCCCGAGGATTTTTAAACGTCCGAAAACGACGATGGTATTTGTATTTCTCCTGAAGACTGCGCTTGAGGGCTGGCGAAAACCAATGGGGATATCTGTAGGGGTCGTCTCTAGCAATTGGAGTGTGTTTAGTTATTATGTCCATAAGTTTTTCGTAAAAGCTGGTCGCCATATCATTGACTGTGAGGGCACCGCGACTAACCGATGTCAATAAATAATCCCAGTCGACAGCATCAAGATCGTTACATGTGTCTGAAAAATTACATTTACGATAGTTACGGCGATTTCGCTTTTTGCTTTTAAAATATCGATTTTGGGAAGGTTTTGGGGACAATATTTCAATATTTAATGGTGGATGATGATTGTCTGTACGACTCATAGGATCAGCCTCACAAACCTGAATAGTGCTAAGGGTGGAAAATATGAGGTCTAGGTAACGTTCGTTTTTATTTGGTATATTATTAAATTGAGAGAAGTTGCATAATAACGTGGTATCCATTAGTAGGTTGGCCTTGTGACCATGGTAATGATCAGCAATCATACCACTGCTGTTTGAAGAAAGTGACCAATGTATGTCAGGTGTATTGAAGTCGCCTAAACATAAGAATTCACCATTATGAGACGAGTTCAATACGTTACTTTGAAGATTTGTATAAAACTTTTCAAAATAAGAAAGAGGCAGGTCAGGGGGAAGATAACATAAACAGATATTCAACTTAAGATTATTAATTGAGCTAGGAAGAACAGTGATCCACATGTCTTCCACTTCACAGTCCCATGAGTTCTGACGAATATAGCTGAAGTCTTTCTTTATAGCTATAAGAATACCTCCGCCCTCGGACTTACCAACACAAGAATCGCGTCGATCTCGCCTAATCACATTGTACCTCGGGTCAAAAAGTTCGTCATCAAAAATAGAGTCATTAAGATTTGTTTCGGTAATACAAATGATGTCATAGTTAGAATTAAGAATGCTAAAATAAAATTCCTTAAGTTTAGTCCTTATACGATTAACGTTTTGGTAAAATATCAACATTAGTAAAAGAAAATTTTATAAATACCGGAAAATTTGTTACAATATTGACATAAAATCCCACAAGAAAATGAAATGAAATTAAAGTAAATAACAATTAATCAATTACAAAAGTTTGTTGATACACTCTAAATTTTTTATCAGGACGCAGTCCGCGTTATCCCCCTTACGCATGTATACACGACCATATCTCACCCACACATATTTATATTTCTTAACTTTGGCTGCGTTCCTTGCGGCTGCATGTAGAGCCTTGCACTCCGGCGAAAGATGTTCGTTGACGTAGATCGGGAGTCGCTTCACAGGAAGATCGAGGTGCGTCGTATTGAGTGGCTCGTCCTTATGCGCCCGGTTGTACCGATGACACGCAGATAGAACTTCGTCTCGCAGTCGCGGGTTGATAAGCGAAACAAGGATGTTGCGCGGCCGGTTGGATGCACTATTCATCTTGGCTACCCTATGACATGAGTAGATCTGGTCGTCGTTTATGTTTAAATTGAGCGTCTTGCATAGGTTGCGAAAGAGAGCGGTAGGGTTTTCATTCCTACTTTCAGGAACCGCTTGTATCTCTAAGTTTTTATTACGAGACAATTTCTCGATGGCGGAAAGACGGTTTTTTATTAGGACTAATTCACTGCGCAGATTTGTGTTTTCAACCTCGAGTTCTTTCATGGCTTGGGATTTATTTTCTAGCTTCTGCTTTAGAGAATTCTGCTCTTCACATATAAAATTTGTAGTAGTGGTAAAATCGTCTTTCAAGTTTTGTATAACAGGGTATCCAGCTTTCAAAAGCTCTGATGTTATTCCGTCCTCACCGGGGGCTTTTCCATTTTTAAGCTGCCTCAGACCTAACACGATCTCGTCTTGACTGATGTCTGGCAGTTCGTCGGTATAGTGGCGTATCAAGGTGGCTCTAGAATCATGGTCGTCTCCTTGGGAACGGGGAGCATGTGGAGCGTATAAACGGCCATAAAATTCCTCTATCTCGGCCGATATCTCCGGCTTCGTCAATACGGTCCTTCCGTCGTGCGTTGTAAGCTTCGTTAGGTGGCTCCTTCCAAGCTGCTGAGTGAATACTTTGGACCCTCGGTTTCGCTCTATCGCCTCTTCAATGAGGCGTGTATTGGAGCTCCGAAGGTCGCGCCGTACCATCTTCGCAATTCGCTTGTTCAGGTCTGACCTCTCTGACGAAGTCGCTTGGGTGGTTTCCCGTCTTTTTGTCATCAGCCCAAGAGTCTCATCCGAGAGTTTGGGCTTCTTACCAGTACGCTGCTTTTTGCAAAACTTGATGCCCTCGTCCCTTAGCGTTTCTACCAGATTGTGTAGGGTCTCGTCAGCGTCATCAGTGGGTTCCAAAGTCAAAGTCAAAGTCAAAGTATATTTATTGCATAATTACATGTTAAAAAGATGGTACAGTAAAAGTAAAAGATACAATGTAATTTGCCCTTTATAAGCGTGCAATTTTTGGTATGTTAATGTACAGTACATGCATAATAGGAAACTCGGAATAAAAACTTTATAATAATACAGAAGAAGGAATGAATAAATTGAGTGTATATAAATGTCAAATTGTAGGCTAGTCAATAGAAAATAAGAATATAGCTGGTCATTTATTAATATTCTTGTCATTTATAAAATCTTTAATTGTATAGTAACATTTATTATAAAGTAAGGTTTTAAGCTCTCTCTGAAACACCGTGGTAGGCAGTTCTCTTATCGGAAGCGGAATTTTGTTATAGACTGATGGTGCCATAGCAAAAAAGCTTTTGCGCAAAACTTTTTTTTTACAGTTAAGAGTGCAAATTTTGAACTGATCTCGTCTATTCCTTTGTATGGCGTCTTGTTGCCGACAGAATAGGTGCGGATTGTGTCTGACAAACATAGCCGTTTCCAAAATATACAACGAAGGGAGCGTAAGTATATTGTATTTTTTAAAAAAGGGTTGACATGAATCGTTTACTTTAATGCGGAACATAGCTCTAATACACCTTTTCTGAAACTTGAATACCTTTTCAACGTCGGTAGAGTTCCCCCAGAATAATAAACCGTACCTGATGTTTGATGCAATCAGGCCGTGATATGCAGTAAGGAGGGTTTCTTCATTTACTACTGGGGACAATTTATGTAGAACGTAAACAAGGCTATTTATTTTCTTACAAACGTTTTCCACATGAGGCTTCCAATTTAATTTTCCATCTATGTGGATTCCTAAGAACTTTGTTGTCATAACTTCTTCAATTGCGTAATTATCATATTGTATGTCAAGATTTGAAGATGCTGCATTATCGCGTTGTCTGAAATTTATTATTTTAGTTTTATTTATGTTAAATTTTAAATTGTTATTGTTTAACCATTCTATTATCGATGTCAGAGCCAGATTAATGTCAGTTTTGTAAGTTTTGATGTCATTGCATTTAATAGTTACAGTACTATCGTCAGCAAAGAGGGACATGGGTTGTTTTGTTGCTTTAGGAAGATCGTTAATGTAAGTCAAAAAGAGCAATGGACCCAGTACACTTCCTTGGGGAACACCATACTTCATGACGCGTTCCTTAGATGCGAATACTTCTTCTCTTTTAGTTTTATAATTAATTTTTGTTATATGGGTTATCTGTTTTCGGTTTTCTAAGTACGATTTTATCAATTGTAGAGCGTTACCTCTAATCCCATACGTTTCAAGTTTTTCAATTAAGACGCTGTGCTGGACATAATCAAATGCTTGCGTCATATCGCAGAAGATAGAGCAAACCGGAACGCCAAGGCAGCGAATCTATCCCCGAGAAGCTGCTGAAACTTCTCGGTGCCCGCCATGATTTGGGTTGGGTTCGGTCGGAGCGTGGACTTCATCAGACGGTTTCTTTCAAGCTTCAAATTTATATTCAGAGAGCCTCGAAGGAGTCGGTGATCAGATCCGGTATTGAACCTGTTGATCACTGAGACGTCTCTGAATATATGCTTGCTATCCGTCATGATGAAGTCGATCTCATTTTTTGTCACAGAATCGGGACTCCGCCATGTCCACTTCCTTTGGGGCTGTTTCTTAAAGAAAGAGTTCATTAAGAACAGCCCCTCCTTCTCAAGGAAGTTGACAAGCATTTGTCCCCTGTGATTTCGAACACCAAAACCATGCGGGCCTATTCGGGATTCGTTGCCAATCTGGGTTCCCACCTTGCCGTTAAAGTCCCCCCTAACAACTTTGAAGTGAGCTTTGGTGGTGTGATGTAAGGCTTTGGATATGTCTTCGTACATATCCTCCACTTCATCATCCGAGTGTGCCGAGGTCGGTGCGTAGACCTGAATGACCTTCAAGCTGTAGCGCTTAGACAGCCGAAGGATCAGGTACACTACCCTGGTCGACACACTGGAGATTTCTTCCACTTTGTTAGAGAGGGCCTTATTGACGAGGAAACCTACGCCACCCTGGGATGTTTTATCACCCTCGCGAAAGTAGAGAAGATGGCCCGAGTCTAAGGTTACGGTGTCCTCCTCCTCTCGGATTTCACATAACCCCATAACATGCCATTTAATGTTCTCTAACTCCACTTCCAACTGTGCTAGATGGTGATCAAGCCTCAGAGTGCGTCCGTTAAACGTTTCCAGGGTCAGTGTGTGTGGTGTGTTGTGTGGTAGCCTGATGTAGCCCGGAGATTCCTAGCACCCCCCTGCCCCGCCGTTACCATGGCCGCTATCATGGCCAGGAATAGCGAAGCGGCCGGGAACTGGGGGCCATTTTGTGGCTGTTATCATCATAAGGGGTTATTGCCCATAATCCCCACGCTGGGCATGCGGGTTGGGGATTGCAGTCCAGTGGAAAACGTAAAGTAAGTTTTTAATCAGTGCGTCCTACCAGTTATGACCTACGGAGCTGAGACGTGGACACTCGCGATAGGGTTGGTCCACCAGTTCAAAGTCGCTCAGCGAGCTATGAAAAGAGCTATGCTCGGAGTTTCTCTGAAGGATAGGATTCGTAACGAATACATCCGAAAGAGAACTAAAGTCATCGACATAGCTCAGAGAATTAGCAAACTGAAGTGGCAGTGGGCCGGCCATATTTCGCGAAGAACCGATAACCGCTGGGGTAAACGTGTTCTTGAGTGGAGACCGCGACTCGGTAAACGTAGTGTAGGACGCCCTCCTGCCAGGTGGGATGACGATCTGCTTAAGACTGCTGGCTGATGCTGGATGCGACAAGCCGAAGACGGGGCGCTATGGCGCTCATTAGAGGAGGCCTATGTCCAGCAGTGGACTAACATAGGCTGATGATGATGATGATGACATAAAGTAATATAATAATGTTATAATTATAAAAGGAAAAATTTGATTGTTTGAATTGAGTAGGCTCCGAAACTACTGGACCCGCAACAATCGCATCGTCGGAACACAGAACGCATCGTCGTCGTGCGTTCCTGGGGCTCTAGACAAAGTAACATTTGCGAATCGAAAGCGATGGTAGAAACGTACAAAAATGTATGGATTTGACATATTCCTTCGATATCACGCATCGCAACGACAATCATCATAGCTCAAATGATGGCGAAGTTCAATTGGTAGACAAAGTAACCTTTGCGTAGCTATCGCCTTGTCTATACGTCTGATCGCATCGCTAAATGCCGATAAGTTGGCACAATTGGTTGTCAATCTTTTGTTGTTAGACTGTCATAGTTTGATTGAAGTATTGCGCTCGTATTTGTGTTATTAATTAATATTTTTCGAATTATTCATGCAAAAGCAGTGCAAAAGAGATTGTGTTGAAGGTGCGTGCCTTTTGTGAGGAAGAAAAGGCAGACCATGCCCAGTTAAATCCATTAAATCTAGTGCGATCTCGCGTTGCACCATCAATGCAACTGGTAAGTAAAATAGGGATACCAGCTTTATACACGATACCTTTAGAATGGATCATAAGATTTACTCACATAAAAAGATAAAATAAAAAGTAAATTATCCAGGTTATTTAATTTATCTTGTTATGATATCCCTTATTTGTATATATACAAATATTGAATTTTTGAATTTTATATTATACAAATACAAATTTTATGTGTCATTTTCAGTCATGTCGGAGAAAACCACGAGTAGAATACATAATATAAAGAAGCGAAGCTATTGCTGCCTGCAACAAGTCAATTCTGCTGAAAATCGTCGTGGATCTTGAAGATTTCGATTTATAAGAATTTTTTGTGTTGTTTATTTATGTTCCTTTTGACCATAATTAGTGTCAGAACAATTTCAATAAATAATTTAAAATTTTTATTGTTTCATAATTTAAAACTTTCCTAGTCCTAACTACTTATTTATATACAAATATGAAATTAAAACATAAACACACGTTTACATAATGGGGTAAAAGATTCATAATGTTGGCAATATCGTGCTGCCAATATAATGCTGCCAATTCCTGAGGCAGGACAACTTATGGTGTACGGTCTGTAGTCTATAGTTATCGAACTCAATCATTCGCTTATTTCGTCCGTTCACCGTTCATGAAATGACGGGTCAAATAAAAAGGAGTACCAAGCCAAGTAGGTTGTTACCTATAACTTCAGATAGAATTTCTGTAAACAAACGTGATACATAACAAAAAAATTGTTTCGATTTGGAAGTTTACCCAATCTTTTGAAATACTTATGGCAGTGTTTATTGTGTAATTAAAATCAATAGAAAGAAAATAAAAATGGTTTTGAGCTATATAATTATATTATTTAATTATTTTCAACAAGTTCTTAAAATCATGAAGAAATAAATAATTAGGAGAAAATACATATTTTACGACACTCGTATCATCTCGGTAATATTGGAGTAAATAACAGAAATTCAAAACTATTTTGCATTTTGACAATAGACGTTTTAGTTTGTATTGTAATTTCTTTCGACTCTCGCCCTTAGAAGCCAAATGTGTGAATTTTTGCCGATCATATGCAAAAGCTTTATCTTGTTTTTTTCGTTGTTAAGTATATTTTTAATCCCTCGTGGACACAGGGAAACAAGGGTGCGATCGTGAATGCTACATCCACGCTAGCGCAAGGCTACTTAAAATTTTGACGTAATTCCAACAGCTGTTTATGAAATCGCCGTTTCGATTCGATTTCTACAGGGTCTTAGCGTTCGCTAGTGTATCCATCAAGAGAATAGACAACTACGTGAAGTCGCTTCTCAAAACTGCCACTTGGCTAGGAATTTGATGGAAGTGATCGTTCGATGTTGTCAATCGGTTTGGTGAAATCAAAATATTCGTACATTGCCTACCAAAAATCTTGACGTTTAATCCATTTGAAGGTTGCCATCGCTAGAGCGATAAGAATTTTCAAAATCGAATCGCTTCATAGCGAATGCCGGTTGGCTAAGGACCCTGATCGCATCCTGTAGCGCGGTATATGATATCTAAATACGTGGTAGTTTTATTTATTTAGGTACCTACATTAAGTGAGAGAGAAGAGAATGTCAATTAAAGTAGGTAAGTGTACCCTTCAAAAAACAGTACCTAGTTTAATGGTACGTAAGTTGTATAACATTCCTATAATATGAATTAAGTGAATTATGAATTATATTATATTAGCTATATATGTATGTAATGTACATGGTGCGTCCCCAAGTAGACGCCTTCAAACATATCGATCGGCTGGATTATGGAATGGAACCTTAACCAAATGAGTCGTGTCGTGATCGTGCATCAGTCATCCGACGACAACGCGGACACATCGTTCTGTCGCTCATTACCCCCTCCCCCTCCACTGCACACGCAGGGCTGACACATACACACACACACACACACACACACACACACACAGCCTCACAATATACAAGTATTATTGTGTAAAATATAATGGAAGACTATTAGGTACTATAACACTGTACTTACCTATTGAGATGGGGAAAGATCAGAAATAGAATCGAATTACTTATTTATTCAGGTAAAAAAGTTTACTTTGTGTTTAAGTTCTCGCCTTTCAGTAAAAGGTATGTATTAATAAGGTATGTAGGTTTTATATTTATATAAAACCTACATACCTTATAAATACATAAATAATAAGTTAATCTATATATTTTGGCAATATTATTTTTATTCATTATGAAATATCTATACTAATATTATAAAGAGGAAAGATTTGATTGTTTGTTTGTTTGTATGTTTGTTTGTTTGTTTGTTTGAATTGAATAGGCTCCGAAACTACTGGACCGAGTTAAAAAATTCTTTCACCATTAGAATCCTTAATTTTCCGTGATGAACATAGGCTATATAATATTTTCAAAAAAGTAAGGGATCCGCATGAAAAATTCAATAATTGAACCGTGGGCTGTATATTCAACCTCTTTTTCTATTATGGCGCGTCAGAATAAAAAAAGAGGTTGTATAGCGCACGGTGCTTGCTTTTTCTCTACGGCCAGTGCCAGTTTTGGAATGTCGAGTCAATGTCAAAAACACCAATGCTGTTAAAAAAAGTAAAGATCCGTATGAAAACTGTGAAACCCATAGTTTTAGTGTGTATAATTTCTGAAATGTTTGTTTAATACCCGTGCGAAGCCGGGGCGGGCTGCTAGTATATAATAAAGAGCTATCATACAAAGAACTTCGTGATAACTAAGTTTCGTACTGAAACTATAGTTAAGTGGGATTCATAGATAACTCGTAGATGGCAGCCCTGTCGTGGAGTTGCAACGACATGAGAGTGACGTCATTAATTACTAGCACATGTCCGAAATGGACAGCGGGGAACTTCTCTAGTGCGTGGAACAGGCAGGACGCACAACATTGGACTCTGGCCCACAGGCTTACTGGTTTCGATTGAATCGCATGATTATATGAAACTCGTTCAGGCTGTAATTTTAGTTTGAATTAAGTTGGTCTTGAAAACGGTTTGATTGAAAGCTTCGCTTAGCTCATTAAAACTGTGTTTATCCTGACAGTACCTAATAGTTCCGTTATAATTTCTGTATTTTGATTATGTATGCCTTTACTTTAAAACTGTATAATAATATAGTGTTAGAGTTTCCCTACTGATTTCTCACCCGATATTTATTTTCCTCAGAAACGGGAATCTCTTAATTTTTCAATAATTTCTAATTTATGTACGTCTCGATATACGTAAATACTAAATAGATGACTTTTTAGTTTCGCGTTTACTATTTTTTAATAAAATAACAAATATAATAAATGTTCATTGCTCCATACAACGAAATAATATGACGCGTTCTGGGGACTATCAGTATTCATTTGGAACAGTGGAGCGAGCTATCTCTAGATTATTGGGAATCATTATTGGTCGATTTAAATGTGGCAATTGAAGACAATACCTAGTTTTAATTCGTATTTATACGTTGTACTTTTCTTTATCGAAGAGGTAGAGCAATGAATCCGGGTCACTCAAAGAAAAAAAAAATCTCGGAAAGTAAGAATGCTAGGTTAATGCAACTAAGGGTTACTTTCCGAGATTTTTTTTTTTCTTTGAGTGACCCGGATTCATTGCTCTCGAGTGTATAATATAATGTTGTAATAAGTAGCTACAGCGTAATCATTTTTCTCGTGTTACGGGTTCGATTCCCGGTTCAACCCTGAAACTATATAAAAATCTATGAATGCAGTTTAAATTGTTTTTTAAATTAAAATAATGTCTTCTTTCAGTAAAATGTTCCATCTAATGTTCCATCTATATTTAAGGTACTTTCCCTCCATGTGGCATAGCTGTAGGACGCCCTGTATATGTATATACAGAAGCTTTGTTTTCGTAAATATCAGTATAAGTAGAGAGAGAAGAGTAGAAGAGAGTCAC
>CAWVOY010000071.1:0-15445 GCA_963931895.1 Eupithecia pulchellata | reverse complement strand
GTGATTTGCATCGCATATTGATAATCGATCTCAGGCAGTTGTTCTCAATTACTACAGGGTGTTTGGTACATCGTTTGTCAGAAATAAAATAGGGGTGGAGTTTTTGCTACCTTCTGGACTTTAAAAAAATCCTGGCCCCACGGAGGATATTAGTATTTCTTCTTTATTTTCATGACTTTTGTAAATTACACATAAAAATTAAAAAAACATTCGTACCTGGGGCCAAAAAAAATTTGTGGTTTCTAGAACGTAGCTCAAACCCTCCTCCACCCCCCATTTCATTTTGGCAAAAGATTTACCAAACACCCTGTATATCTCTAGTTGGGTTCCTGGTCCCTACTTTTTACATTATATCAACGATATTGACTTGTGCTTCAAGTCATCGAAACTATTATATTTTGCTGATGATATGAAGGAATCCTCCACTGTAACATTCAATCCTGACATGATTGCTCTTCAGTCAAGTCTCTCCCGCTACCAAGCAGCTACGACACAACACTACATTGTCCACTTTTTTGGAACTAACTATAGGTAATATTCATTTATAGTACGAGCAGCAAACTGTCAATGAATTCAGCAAGACGTTCAACATTGAGGGTCCGGTCTAGTATGACTGAATGTTAAAATGTACAGATTATATTTAGAAAGAACAATTCTTAAAACGTACTTTTCCCAAAATGTCTGAAATTCAGAAAGACTGATTTATAAAATGTCTGAAAATAACAACTGACCATCACAATATAATCTGTTCTTGAACTCTTGAAAATTGAATATATTCCATCAAAGATAATCTCTAGTAGCTCTAATCCCATCTGGTTTTCTCCAGCACTTATTAAGCTTATGAAAGAGAAAAATAAATACTATAAAAAGTACAAAAATTATAGAATGAAATCTGATCTTGAGGTTTTTAAATTATTACGGAACCGGGTACATGCACTTGAGCGTAAATGTTACAAATCTTACATTACATCTATCGAGGAGGGTATTTTGAAATGTCCTAAAAATTTCTGGTCTTATATTAAAAATCGATCAAAATGGTACTCCAGCCTCCCTTAATTATCGTGATTCAACAGTGACAACTGGTGACTCTATCTGTGAGGCGTTCTCACAATATTTCTATTCTACCTTCTCGCTACCCTCTGCGCCGTCTTCTGATGTTGACCCACCTAACCTAGAACTAAATAATCAACTCACTTTTGACATCGGAAGCATAGAAATTAGCGAACATGATATCGAAAGATTAATAACCCAGTTAGACACTTCGAAATCAGCCGGTCCAGATAATATCAGTCCAATATTTCTTATTGGCTGCGCGACATCAGTTTGTACCCCCATTGCCTTATTGTTTCGCAAATCCCTAGCTAACTGTGAATTCCCAAGAATGTGGAAATCTGCTTTTGTCTCGCCCATACACAAAAAAGGGCCTAAATCTTTGAGAAATCTCAAATTAACTCTGCAACTAAACTCTGCAATATAGCTAAAATATTTGAAAGAATCGTTTATAGCCAAGTGTATGCTACCTTTAAAAACTCTTTTGATCTATCGCAGCATGGGTTCCTAAAGGGACGTTCTACGGTATCCAATCTTGTTCTTTTTAATGACTTCCTGACCGAGGCAGTGGCCATCCGGACAGTGGCCATCAAGTCGACGTAGTTTATACAGACTATAGTAAAGCCTTTGATCGTATTGATCATAAAGTACTCCTGACTAAACTCACCCTTATTGGCATACGAGGTGACCTGCTCATGTGGTTTGCCTCCTATATCAATAACCGGTCTCAGGCTATTGTTATCAGCAACTATATTTCTAGTTGGGTCTCTATACCTAGCGGTGTACCGCAGGATTCATTACTTGGACCACTGTTATTTTTAATCTTTATTAACGATAATATCTAGTTGTTTTCATAATAGCCATGTACTCCTTTTTGCCGATGACATGAAGATTTTTAAGATTATCAAGTCACAGGATGATGCTCTTGAGCTTCAGAATGACCTCTCAAGACTGGATGACTACTGTATGCATAACAAACTTGAACTTAATCCTTCCAAGTGTTCCATTGTCACTTTCTCTCGGAAAAAGCTACTCACGCCGTTTAATTACACGCTTAAATCAGAATCCCTGCAGAAATGCAGCGTAGTTAGGGATCTTGGCGTCATCCATGACTCTAAACTAATTTTCGATGTTCACATTCAGTCTATTGTCACTAAAGCTTCTAAGGCACTTGGCTTCGTTATGAGGAGTTCATCTAGTTTTAACCGGGCAAAGACGTTTAAGATCCTTTACTGCACATTTGTCAGAAGTATTCTCGAATACGCATCACAAATTTGGAACCCCCGTTACGACGTTTATACTAAACGAATCGAGCGTATTCAAGTTAAATTCATCAAGTATCTCTGCTTCCGTCTGAAAATCCCATATAACTTGAATAATTACGTTGACCTTTGTAAAAAATTCCATATCCTACCTCTTTCCAAGCGACGTGAAATCGCTGACTTATCCTTCTTACTTAAAATTACATCTAACAATATTGATAGCCCCAACATTCTGCATAAAATAAATTTAAATGTTCCCCAAAAATATCACAAGGTTTTATCCAACTATCAATGTTCCGCTTGTTGGTACCAATTATAGGCAAAATTCCTTCTTGTGGCGAGCAAGCAATAACTTTAATAATCAGTGTAAGCAATATGACCTGGATCTATTCTGCACGAGTCAGCTCGGCCAGACAGCGGCTGAGCAGAGAATTTTTTAATGCAAATGATTAAAGTTGAGTTTTCTTTTAATTATAAATATATAAACATTCTATATAAATATATATCACTGTATAACTAAAATTCTTAGTTATATATAGACATTTATATGTAGACCTGCCGTAACTAACATGCTCATTGTCATCTTTGTTTATTCTGTTGACTTAACCGTGAAAACCTTAATTATGCTTTCTGTTATGTATAAATTACTATTAACTCTTTAATTATAAGCTTCTGGTTTTCCTTCCCATAAATAAATAAATAATGGCAAAAAAAATTGTGAATATTTTTACGATTATTAAGACGTAGTCATATTTTTTTTAAATTCCTTATAAGATATTCACCTTATAATATAATAATAGTATTATAATAGTATTAAAATAGTCAAAGTACAACAAGTTTAATAGCCCTTAATTTTAACCTAAAGTACCCACTTTAGGTTAAAATTAAGGGCTATTAAACTTGTTGAATTTAAATTTTTGATAAATTAAAATGTCTAAATGTTGTGTTGTATTAGATATACACAACACAAGGTGCGCTGTGCGCTATGGAAGTGAACTCAAGCCGGTGCAGTAGGTGTGGTGGGCTGGGCCCTTATTAGTCGGTCAATTTTGATACCCAGTAGCAGATAGTATAAAATCTACCAAAAATTCAAAAACTATTTTGAAACCTACAAACTTATACCTTTCATTTGATACTACATTTGACTTTGTAGGTCCCATTTAAAATATCGATTTCAAAATTTGTACTGAAAATCTTTATTAAGATTTTTTATTAGCCGTTCGCCATTCAGAACACAAAACAGAAAAAAGCGAGGCCATAAGGGTTTTGCAACCGATGTCAAAACCCTAAAAACGACAATAATGGATTTTAATCAACTAAATATAAATGAAACATATTATTGTATTCGCGGCGATAGAAATGGGCATTAATACATATGAGCGGGGTGTCGCGAAGGCGAAGAAATATTCTCAGTATCTACCTAGATAGTAGGTAGGTATAAAAAGATTTTAGCTGACTGGCTACAAAACCGGCCGAGGCGAGGAGGCGGGGCGTGCGCAGCACTTTCCGTCGCCGACGGTCGGCCCGAGCACATTCTGTTACGAGACACCGGGCGAGAGTGACGTCGCCGCGTCGTTGGTGAGTCACTTTGAGTTACATTGCTTGCAATTGAGAATTTTGATATCGACGATATTAGACCAATATATGTGGTCTACCTGCAGCCATGAGGGGTCGCATCCCCGCGCAATAGTAATGACCAATATATGTGGTCTGTCTGCAGCCATGAGGGCGATGATAGTAATGACCAATATATGTGGTCTACCTGCAGCCATGAGGGCGATGATAGTAATGACCAATATATTGTGGTCTACCTGCAGCCATGAGGGCGATGATAGTAATGAGCAATATATTGTGGTCTACCTGCAGCCATGAGGGCGATGATAGTAAAGACCAATATGTTGTGGTCTGCCTGCAGGCATAAGGGATCGTATCCACGTAATAGTAAAGACCAATATATTGTGGTCTGCCTGCAGGCATAAGGGATCGCATCCACGTTATAGTAAAGACCAATATATTGTGGTCTGCCTGCAGGCATAAGGGATCGCATCCACGTTATAGTAAAGACCAATATATTGTGGTCTGCCTGCAGGCATAAGGGATCGCATCCACGTAATAGTAAAGACCAATATATTGTGGTCTGCCTGCAGGCATAAGGGATCGCATCCACGTAATAGTAAAGACCAATATATGTGGTCTACCTGCAGTCATAAGGGGTCGCATCCCCGCAATAATAGATACCAATATATGTGGTATGTCTGTAAACAGGGAGATGAGAGATAAGTGCGAGGCTCGGGATGGCTATAGGGGAGGTTGGAGGCCATAAGGGGAAAATTCCCCGTAATAATAAGAATCTAGAACCGGAGCACAGGTGGACTAAACATCATGCTCAAAGAACCGAATCACAGGTGGAACAACCACCGCTTTGTTGCACCATTTCAGCATCATATTGACATGTTTAATTTTTTCATGTTTCTTATCCAAGTTAAATATTCGTCATAAACCAGATAAATAGGTACTTGGCGACATGGTGGAGATGCAGGGATATAACAAAGATTCGAACCTTGCAATTTTTAAAATACGATAATATTTATAGAATCCGAACATCATAATGCCCCTCCTTATCAATGTTTTCAAATACCCTCATCAATGTTCCGGTTACGAAGTACTAATTATTTTATAAATGCTAATGTGGGTAGTTTTGAAAAAAAGTTGTGCTCGCACTTGGCCTGACGAAGTACTAACTCAGCAAAATTTCTATAAATAGATCGTATAACATTTTACGACTTTGTCACGACAATGTTATCGTGACTTCGAATATGCTACATAGACAAAAAATTTCACCTTTAAGATTTCGTGTGGTAGTTTCTATATTCATTGCCACCGTTGTGTGCGACCGTGTTGTTAATGTTGGAATTTAGTGGCTTCCACACTCAACATTGTACTTACGTAGGTATTATACCGTAGTACGTAGTTACGTACATAGGTATTATATTAGCGTAATTTGTTTTTGGGTTTCTTACCTGTTCAGAATGCGAACAATGCATAAATAAATATGTTATTGTACTAATTTTTATCAGTAGTAGTATTTGATGGAAATAAGAAGTTGTCGCTTTGAGCGGTCTTATAACATCTTCCAGACAACCTTCGCGCATAATAAATTTATTACATGAGCAGAAGAAGTGCGAAGGGTGTTCTCAAATTTTAAGTACCTACTGATTTGTTTGTATTTAATAGATATAAGAATTTGCCGATATGGGCGGCCCTATTACCTCTGCCAGGCAACCTATGTGCATAATATATTATTACATGAGCAGCATTAGTGCGAAGGGTGATCTCAAACTTTGAATACCTACTGATTTTTAGTAATTAATTGAAATAAGAACTTGCCAATATGGGTGTCAACCAGGCAACCCTTGCGCATAATAAATTATTCCATACACTAGAGCCGCAGCAGTGGTGGAAAGGATGTTCTTAAATTTTGGATACGTACTGATATTTTTACTTAAACCTTAGCACAAACATAATTTGTGAAAATTAAGCCTACCTAGCAAGAACATTGCTGTAAGTGCTCAATAAGACAAGGTATGCAAACGCAATTTTTTTTTGCATTCAAATATTTCCCTACATAATGAAGAGATCTTGTGCATAGATCTGTTTAAGGTTGCGTTGTTATTAGAAACCTTCAAAGAAAATAAAGTTTATATTTGAAATAAAGTCCTAGAGGAAAAAACAAGATTCGTCAATGCGTTTGCGTGGTTTTGACCTTGTGTCGTAGAGGTAGGTGCGTATATTGACGACCAGAATTTAGCAAAAGACAGTGGCGTCTCACATGCAGCGTTAGCAAACACGAGTGAACGTTGGTGATAAATCAAAATTTATATTTACCTAAGACAGAGTGTCAGTATGCAGATACATAAATACCTACTATAGAGGTAAAAAGCAGGCTTCGACAGAGCCTAGATATTTGATTCAATTTGAGTCGAGACACTGGGTCCGTGGGGTGCCGGGGCTATCCAGGTTTTCGAAAAATTATCAGAGCGTCTGGTCTAAGCGACGTGACCCGAGAGCTGGTAGGTGTCTGGCACATCAGTATGCATTGCGAAGCAATACAACCAGCATCTTTAAGTGAAATTCCAACTTATGTTGGTATTGATTAGTTGAGCTTCCTGTAGTTTGTTCATTTATTGATTTAATTGCTCACATGTATACAGCTAAATATACAGTATGTACTAGCATATGTCAATGGTACATGCACCCTGTAAGGCACTGCAAAATAATTTGAACAATAATTCATAGCAGAGAAATAAAGTTAGAAATTCTTATTATTAAATTGTTTGCAGACAGCGGTCTGCGGTTATCACAGTTGTTGTTTTTTTGATAAAGCACAAAGTACGAGGACTTAAGTCTCTAAGCAAAATATATTTTTGTAGATTTTTGATTTTAACAAGATTTTGCACTTATGGTCAATTTTTAGAAGGAACTGCATTTGAACTAGACAAAATGGAGGTCTTCTAGACTCCTTTAAAGTTGTTGCAAGAATCTGTCCAATCATGTATAGACTCTGCTCAGTGTGCCCTTAAACAATTACATTATGGTAAAGCCAACTACAGATAAATAGAAATAACCAGAGATAAACTAAAGGGTGCTACTCAGAAATTTGAAGCAGAAATCCAGATCTACTGCAAATTAGTTGCTGAGCCCAACACTGAAGGGGCGCCGAGTACACGGCTGTTCAGGCCGAAGAAATTCTTAATCATTGAAAATATGTCAAATATTACAATGGTGTTAATGTATCAGAGGTATCGATGCAATACTACCAGAAGTTATGGTTTACTGTGTGAATATGAGTACCTAATTCACCTACCTACATAGTATGCTTTTGAAAACAGAATAAAACCAGCGTGAGATGATAAATAAATTTTGAGACTGCAGACAAGTACTACTTAATCGTAATAGAGAGACACCAAGGTGTATTGAGCTCCCTCAGCGAAGACGTGAATTACAATCATCTCCGAGTGATGTAAGAATGAAGATGACAGGTGAAGAAGAGAAAATATTGAAAGTAAATCAAGAATAAATTATATCTACTAAAGAAACCTCTAGACTAACGAAAGACACAAAAGGTGTATCGATTACAGAATCGACAAATAGTGAAGGGAAGGACACTATGGAAAACCTTACTAAAGGAACATTACAAATAAGATCTGAAGAAAAGACAAACCAAAGGCAGCGTAAAAATCAACAATTATAGAAAAGACAAATACAAAAATTATTAATACACAATTTAGTAAAACCAAATTAAAGAAATGACAACACGATGTCTCAGAAAGTTCCGATGAGTCACCTTAGAGGAAATATACAAGAAGTTGTATATTATGTAGTCAACACCATTGTAGTAGTCATGACCAGAGGGCACCATAAATGGCTTTTCTAATCATTTGAGGGTTATTATATTACCCCATAATCCCCACGCTGAACATGCAAATTGGGGATCGTAGTTCAATGGAGTTGTCCTGCAGAGGACGCTGGTGCCAGCCCCCCGGTGTGTTTCCATTAGTCGCCTCTTGTTGTAAGAGACACCCACGGGAAGAGTTGAGGTGGTGAAATTCTGTGCCGGCACCACACGGCAACAGACTTATTGACAATCATAATCAGTTTACTACAAGGGCGTATTAACTGCTTTGTTGACTCGTTAATGAAAGCATACGCCGGAGTTGTACTATTTGCGTACCTGGTTTTTTACACACTTAATATTGTTTATTTGGTTAAGACAAGTATAGTCTTGAGAGCCTAGAAAGTCCCTAAAGAACCAAAATAACGTACTGATTCTTAGACAAGAATTGCTGTTTATAAGCACTTTAAAGATTTATAAATAGTAAATTAATGAGATTTATAAATACCGCCATAAAATTTTGCAACAGTAACAAAAAATGGATGTATGACTCCTGTAGAGTGACAATCAATTCGCAGTGCACAGACACCATACTGGTAAAATTGAAATTTTAGAGTGATAGATAACAAAAGTGGTTCTGAATTAATGTGAATCGGACAAATTAATGCCACTATTTATTTATGAATATATTATTTAAATAAAGCAGAATAAAGACAATTGAGCATCATCAGAGCAGATACAACGAACGAACAAAACTACCTTTACCTGTCTCGGTGAACTAAATAAGTAAGGTAAAATCGCGCGGCGGTCGCTATGCAGCTGTGGTGCATGTACCGTGGCGCAGCAGGCAACAAAATGTATAAGTTAAAAATTATGTCAAATTTCTGAAAAGCCCTTACACCAACTGTTACGAAAAATAATGATGAAATTCAGACAAATTCTTTGGTTGAGGAGGGTCTTACGAATAAGTACTTCTACAGATATTATCGAACAAAACCGCATTAGAAATAGCTGAGTCACTACTCAAGAGAACATGAAGAGTTAGATAAGACAGAGATTACAGCTCTCAATCAATTTATGTCTAACAAATTTAAAACTAAGAGAAGTAGCGAAAGACCTATTTGGTGAAGAGTGTTCTCTCGTTATAAGAACGGTGTAGCAGTAAGAATTTATCACAATTTATAGTGTTGGATAACGTCAGACAATTTAATATTACAACTGATATATCAGAGAACAATTCACACTGGAAATTTATCTAAGAATCAGCTGGAGCTGATGCTGCACAGCATGTATGCTATGGATGGATGATTTGACAGGAAATGAAACATAACGTGAAGAGTTGAAAGTTGCCAAAATCGTTGACTACGAAAATGAAAGAACTTGAATACTATGTAGATTATGAGACCGTCAACCACACGGTAAGAAAAGGAGATTCCTCAAGATCATCTGCGTGTAGATGATTTTGCAGAATAGAAAGATGATATTATAAAAAGAGATAGTCAGATAAAATTGGAGCACATAAGGGCACACTGGAAGGTTGGACAGCAGTTAGTCTAATGTTCATTTGGGCACATAAAAGTGACAAATTAAAGAGCACATAAAAGTGACAACAGAGCACAAAAAGTGACAAGACATTGGAAAGAGGCTAATTCTTTCGTTCTATAGCACACGTTTACCTACATGAACTAAAAGGAGATAGTACAGTTCCGAAAGTTGACTAAGTTCCCAAGATTAGAGATTAAGGTTCCGAGGAACGACAAATTAAGATATTATATCAGGCTGCGGCGCACGCAACTAGAATCAGAAGCTGATACTCTAGAGACGTAAGAGGCCAACCAGGGCTTCTCCAATTGTTTAAAACTAGACAAAAGGTCTAAGAGTGTGACAGTGCGTCTATCAGTAAATTCATGTAATGTTCAGTCTTGATTTTATATCTTTCTTTCTCATTCTTCCTTCGAAGGGGGGGAATGTCGCGAAGGCGAAGAAATATTCTCAGTATCTACCTAGATAGTAGGTAGGTATAAAAAGATTTTAGCTGACTGGCTACAAAACCGGCCGAGGCGAGGAGGCGGGGCGTGCGCAGCACTTTCCGTCGCCGACGGTCGGCCCGAGCACATTCTGTTACGAGACACCGGGCGAGAGTGACGTCGCCGCGTCGTTGGTGAGTCACTTTGAGTTACATTGCTTGCAATTGAGAATTTTGATATCGACGATATTAGACCAATATATGTGGTCTACCTGCAGCCATGAGGGGTCGCATCCCCGCGCAATAGTAATGACCAATATATGTGGTCTGTCTGCAGCCATGAGGGCGATGATAGTAATGACCAATATATGTGGTCTACCTGCAGCCATGAGGGCGATGATAGTAATGACCAATATATTGTGGTCTACCTGCAGCCATGAGGGCGATGATAGTAATGAGCAATATATTGTGGTCTACCTGCAGCCATGAGGGCGATGATAGTAAAGACCAATATGTTGTGGTCTGCCTGCAGGCATAAGGGATCGTATCCACGTAATAGTAAAGACCAATATATTGTGGTCTGCCTGCAGGCATAAGGGATCGCATCCACGTAATAGTAAAGACCAATATATGTGGTCTACCTGCAGTCATAAGGGGTCGCATCCCCGCAATAATAGATACCAATATATGTGGTATGTCTGTAAACAGGGAGATGAGAGATAAGTGCGAGGCTCGGGATGGCTATAGGGGAGGTTGGAGGCCATAAGGGGAAAATTCCCCGTAATAATAAGAATCTAGAACCGGAGCACAGGTGGACTAAACATCATGCTCAAAGAACCGAATCACAGGTGGAACAACCACCGCTTTGTTGCATAACCATTTCAGCATCATATTGACATGTTTAATTTTTTCATGTTTCTTATCAAAGTTAAATATTCGTCATAAACCAGATAAATAGGTACTTGGCGACACGGGGTCTCCCCCGCTCTTACCTATCATACAAATACAATTTTTAAGTATTTCGTTATTAACTAAAAGGATATACAAAAAAAGGACAATATAAGATAATATCTATATCTATACCTACTAGAGGAAAGATTTGATTGTTTGTTTGTTTGTTTGAATTGAATAGGCTTCGAAAGTACTGGACCGAATTGAAAAATTCTTTCACCATTAGAATCCTAAATTTTCTGTGATGAACATAGGCTATAAAATATTCAAAAAAGTTAGGGATCCACATGAAAAATTCAAAAATAAAACCCTATGCTATATGTTCAACTTCTTTTTTATTATGGCTCCGCAGCTTGCTTTTCTCTACGGCCAGTGTCGGTTTTTGAGTGTCATAGACTTCATAATTTGTTACTGTGGTGCGGGACGCAAGTAAACTGTCAAACAAAAAGTCAACGTTCAAAAGCCCAATGCTGCTAAAATCGTTAGGGATCCGTATAAAAACTGTGAAACCTAACGTGTTAGTATGTATAATTTCAGAAATTTTTGTTTAATACCCGTGCGAAGCCGGGGCGGGCCGCTAGTTATACTATAAAGAGAGGAACTATTAGGAGTGTAATATTGATTATGACATCGTTAATATCAATTAAGCATTTTTAAACGAACAAACTATATTAAATACATAATATGCTAGTTATACCCCAACTCTTCCCGTGGGTGTCGTAAGAGGCGACTAAGGGAGACACACCGGGGGGCGGGCAGCAGCGCCCTCTGCAGAACAACTCCACCGAACTGCGATCCCCAACCCGCATGCCCAGCGTGGGGATTATGGGCAATAACCCCCAAATGATAATGCCATCTATGGCGCTCATTAGGGGAGGCTATTATAGGCTGGTGATGATGATGATGATGCTAGTTATTACATAGTTAAAGTTAGAGCCTCAGCCTCTGCATTAATATTCTCAACAACTCTGTCGTAGGTTTTCGTTATAAGCCGTTCAATTAAAGTACCTACAGTACTTCAGAAATATGACATTGAAAACTGAAGTATTATTAACCTATCTTACTGCTAGAGACCTGAGGGCCTACCCAACCGGCATTCGCTATGAAGCGATTCGATTTCGAAAATTGTTATTGCTCAATCGATGGCAAACTTCAAATTAATCAATTTCAACGTTAAGATTTTTAGTAGACAATGTATATTATTATTATATGTGTATATATTTTGATTCCACCAAACCATTTGACATCGAACGATTACTTCCATCAAATTCCTACTAGCCACGTGGCAGTTTTGACAAGCAACTTCGTTCATTTGTCGATTCTCTTGATGGATACACTAGCGAACGCTAAGACCCTGTAGAAATCGAATCAAAATGGCGATTTCATAAACAGCAGTTGGAATTACGTCAAGATATAAAGTAGCTATGCGTTAGCGTGGATGAGCATTCACGACCGCGCCCTTGTTTCCCTGTGTCCATAAAGGATTAAAAATATAACTATTAAATAAAACACTATTGCAAATGAGCGGCAAAAAATTAACACATTTGACTTTTACGGGCGAGAGTCGAAAGAAATTACAATACAAACTAAAACGTTTATTGTCAAATTGCAAAATTGTTTCGAATTTCTGTGGTTTACTCCAATATTACTGCGATGTTACCAGTGTCGTAAAATATGTATTTTCTCTTCATTATTTCTTCTTCATTTTAAGAACTTATTGAGAAAAATAAAATAAGATATGTAGCTCAAAAACGTTGTTATATTCTTTCTATTGATTTTTATTACACATTAAACCCTATAAGTATTTCAAAAGATTGGGTAAACTTCAAAACCGAAACATTTTTTTGATATGTATCACATTTGTTTACAAAAATTATCCTTTTTCTGAAGTTATAGGTAACAACCTACTTGACTAGGTACCTACACATTTTTATTTGACTCGTCATTTCATGAACGATGAACTAACCCTAGGATGTCCTGCCCAAGGAACTTATACCCAACCTTGATTGGTATAAGTGGCTCAGGAATTGACAGCATTGCCTACGATATTGCCAACATTATGAACCTTTTACCCCCATTATATTTATCTATATGTGTTTATGTTTTACTTTCATATTTTTATATAGATATAGTTAGGACTAGGAAAGTTGTAAATGATAAAACAATTTAAATGTTAAGGGTGTATACTACCTCAAACTGCTAATTTTCAACTCCGCCGGATGTCCATATCGTCTAAACTACTGAATATTTAACTTTGAAATTGATATATGGTAAAGTTCAGGACTTAATCTATCGATCATATGTTTCGAAAACACGATTCCATAAAATTTTCTCGATAGAAAAAAATCGCAAAGTTACCTCTAAATTTTTACTAAAACCTAAATTTCTCAATAAATACAGAAGTTCAGATCTTGACAATAAGCGTGGTAATAGAATTAAGTAAAATAAAAATGTATGTATACATATAATGCCCGAATGCTTTTATGTACATGAAAAATATTAATGCACACTGCATGCTACACTAGATTTAGTAGGATTCAAATTATTTTAATTATGAGATTCTCTGATTATGCGAATTCAATTTAACTTCCAATTTTCATCACCCGGAAATCTGAAAAAATATTGACTGTTAGTTATGCCCCACGGCTATCGATAATCTCGATATAAATGTGCGTAGCATGATCGTCAGTAAAAGTATGATCGAAATGGGTTCAGCTATTTTGGAGATTAGCTCAAATAAAAAACAAACATAGGTATTTCGAAATTCGTATCCCTAAAGCTAAGCTATTATATAGATATTACAAACTGAAATTCAATATCCTAATTATATTTCAAATACATACTTAACACATATTATTTTATATAACCAGGATGATAAAGAAATGCCTATTTACCTGATTCATAATTTAAAGTAAATAAAATATGAGAATTAAAACATTTTTAATATTCTCTAACACTTACTGGAAAATTTACATGTTTATATGTTGGCAGCACCGGCTAGATTTTGTGCTTATAGTTTGATTTTTATAATGATAATAATTTTGCGTCAAATCGAAAAAATAAGTTGGTGAAATAAGAAATTTATCTACGAAATGTGATCCGGTGTTTTTTATTGACAAACGCATTGTGATTTTGACAACATCTGACCACACAAGACGGCGTTTTTCATTTTGTTTTGATTTGTATTATGATGTTATTAGTTCGTGTCTATGGGCGTTATGGCGGCGACTGACATACTATTTGAATTATAGACATACTGTCAGAGTACCGAGTGCTTCTTTTTATTTTTTATGAGACTCCTTCCGTACTTATTCATACTTTCATGGTTGTATACATGTTGTATATATATATTAGAGTATTACTCAATGTTGACACGCTAATTGTAGCATATAACGGCTAGTTGAATCGATACTGAGATACCGAATAATTTTTGGTGAGTTCTACGGATAAATACTTAATTTTTAAAGCGCAAAAGCGTTGTATGCTAGCCATGTTTAGAATTCATCTGATTAATGCTGTAGACCTTTTGCACAAAGCACAAAATAAAATACTAACACTTCCTCCGCCATACAGAGTGTAGCTTGAGGGGTGCATCATCGGTGGGTGGGGGTGAGAGACAAAGAGTCACTTCAGAAGTTGTTTATTAAGAATCATGTGACGACTTTGTAATTGATAATTTTAACTTTTTTATGAGAATTATATGAAAATAAAAAATAAAGTTTATTCATAGAAACTCGTAAATAGATAAAACATGATAAAACAAGAGCACAACGTAAATTAATACATAATAGCTAAGTATAACAATATACTGAACTAGGTAATCCTGTGTTTCAGGTGACATGACTGCAAATTATTTATTAATATAATCACTTACAAAAGGCACATAAAGATTTTATAGTTTTTTTACAGTTGTTATAGTTAAGTGCGTAAAACTACACATAGAATTTAGTCTGTTGTAAAGGAATGGACCAAGAAATACAAAATATCTGCTCACAAAGGCAAATTTAAGGTTCGTTGGTGTAGGGCAAACATTATCATTCCGTCTCTTATTAGTAAATTCAGTGCTGTAGGAAGGGCTGCGTGCTGTCTTAGTACTCTGTCCTATAAATAACTGCCGGACTGTCAACGCATCACAGGACTGGTATAAAATATTAGTGGGAAAGATGAAAGGTCGATACGTTGCCGCTTTGAGTATTACTATTTGTGCTCTTTCTAGTCTTAACACAATGTTTTCCCGCTTAATAAGTTAATATAGAATGACACAGGGCAATATGACATAAGTTTTTAAAGATAAATATTAGCTTTCGCACTCTACCACATAAGTAGCGAAAAAAGTAGCGCAGCGTCATCAGCGTATGATTATAATAACGCCGTGGTCTAGTTTTAGGTTACACAGATCGTTGTTATAGATTAAAAACTGGGTTGCACCTAATATACCTCCCCTCCTCTAATTGATAGAAGTTCCAGCTTGCGCAAAATAATAGGTATAGAAACTGTGTTAAAAGCTTTCGCAAGGTCGAGGAAAATTCCTATTAGGTAATCCTAATAACTCAATCATTATCTTAGCTACTTTGCATGTATCCAAAGCGAAGTGAGGGGTTCTACTAAAGAATCCCTCACTCCGCTGTGGATTCAAAAATACGCTTTTCCTTAGGATACAATCAACTATTGCGTTTCATTTCCATGGCGCTGAATACAAATAAATATATTGCCAAAAGTTTCTTATAAAAACACCACCTTTATAGCTTTATATTTTATCTCATTTACAGTGTATTGGTGGCCTCAGGCATTGCTTTGTCCGCATGCCAAGATAGGTAACTGTAC
>CAWVOY010000070.1:0-10845 GCA_963931895.1 Eupithecia pulchellata | reverse complement strand
CCTTCGCGAAATATGGCCGGCCCACGGCCACTGCAGTTTGCTAATTCTTTGAGCTACTTCGGTAACTTTGTTTCTCTGCCGGATGTATTAATTGCGAATCCTATATTCCTTTATACATATCTATTACTGCTATATCAAAGATAAATGTAAGTCAGAAAATAAAACTAAATTATCTACTATATTTTGCGATGTTTCCTGAAATTACTCAGAGCTCGCCTCGGGCCGTAATTAGTCGACGAAAAAAGCGCACAAAGAACAGCGACTAATAACGAGAGCAAATAAAAGATTGTTTTTATTGAAAATGGGGAAGTATTTGTATTTGTACTTGTACTAAGTATTTGTATTTTATTTGTATTGTTATTTTCATTATTTTTTTGTAAAAGCTCCTAAAGTATTTCTCAATTACTAAAAGTTTATAAACTTTTAGTAATTGAGAAATACTTTAGACACACGGCATCTTCACCGGTCAGTAATTTAAATTATGGCAGTGTGTAAACATAAATGTTTATGTTGTTTATGAGCAAATAATTTTACAGGATATTTTTTTAGCTCTAGGCTGTAGCGTAGTGTAAAAAAAATGCACACTGCCATAATTTAAATTACTGACCGGTGAAGATGCTGTGTGGTGCCGGCATAGAATTTCACCACCCCAACTCTTCCCGTGGGTGTCGTAAGAGGCGACTAAGAGAAACACAGCGGGGGCGGGCAGCAGCGCCTTCTGCAGAACAACTACACCGAACTGCGATCCCCAGCCCGCATGCCCAGCGTGGGGATTATGGGCAATAACCCCCACATAATGATGCCATCTATGGCGCTCATTAGGGGAGGCCTATGTCCAGCAGTGGACTATTATAGGTTGGTGATGATAATGATGATGATGACCGGTGAAGCGATACGGGGCGTAATGTAAAACTGGGGGGTTCACATTTTGCACAGCTAGCTACGTCGGTCTAGTATAGTCGGTACGGGGAAGGACTTGCGATAATCAACGTGACAATTTTAGTACTTGCTGTAAGATATCATGCTATCGGCCAGTACGCGTCACGTTTAATAAGATACCTACAGCCTGCTGACAGACAAATAGACAGACTCAGTAATTGTATATATATATATATATTGGGAACAGAAACCTAAAAAATATATAGAGCAGGTAGACTTCTTTCCTCTTTTAAAATTGCTTGAAAAAGTCAAGAAACCTTACGTCTCTTTTGAATTTCACGCTTTACCCTAATTAAAGTAACATAAAAGTCACCACGTGCACGCTACAACGTGATTGAAACGTGAAAATAAAAACAAAAAAGTACGCGATAAACACTCCATAAAACGTGAATTAGGAATAGAAACCTTCTGTATAATGATATTAAATATTTAGTCACTTCACTTCGCCTACAGAGTGAGTAATGAACACTCTGTAAAGGATGCAAATCCCATCCCACGTGTTTCTGTATTTACGGTTGTACAACAGACCACACAAGTCGTCACCTTGGAGACAATGAACAGAACTCTATGTCTATTGTTATACGGCTCAGGATAAATGCCCACGTTCTACGGAACTTACCTACCTGAAGGGTGAGACGATCATGTTTTGACTCAGTACAAAGGGTAGAATAGAAAATAAGTTTTTTGATCGTTTTAGGATTCCCTGCGTGATCAAAAGACCACAGACAGGTAAGGCGATTTTAACAATTCTTTTAGGCAAATATCACACAGTTTTTTCGCCATTGTTCTATTTATTTATACACTAGCAGTCCGCCCGGATTCGCACGGGTATTTAATAATTTTGATGCGGATCCCTTTATTTTTTTAAAATCTTTTCTATAGCCTATGTTCATAAGGAAAAATTTAGGGTTCGAATGGTGAAAGAATATTTCAAATCGGTCCAATAGTTTCGGAGCCTATTCAATTCAAACAAACTTACAATCAAATCTTTCCTCTTGATAATATTAATAGATTTACTTACTAAATTGTAAATCCTAGTTTAATTCTATTTCGGTATGTATTTTTAATTTTAATGTATATTTACTATAATATTTATTTGGTTTCTTATTGTACTGATCATGACATGTGTGTACCAAAATAATTATGTAACTTGAGAGATTGGTACCTAGCTCTTATTCTATTCTCTCACCTCAAGTATCAAACCTACACCCTCCGCGTCTCGACAAAACATCATCGACTGTGCCACTTAAGTCATAAATAACCGGAATAACTCACCCTATTATCCTGATAACGAGGCTCAAATGCAATCAACTTATAGTAATTGCCTTGGGTAGGATTAAACCATAGAAATGCTAAGTAGAGTTTTACAGACGACCTCGAAGTTATACGGTATGCGGCACAAGAACCTTTCTAAGAATCGATAAACATTAAGCACTCCAGTGTTGCTAGAATGGAACAATAGACGAAAAGAAATTAAAAAAACAATGATATAGTAGGTGGAATATATACGATTCAATATTAATTAATAAAGAAAAAAAAAATAGCAAGAACAGACTGCGTTACTTTGCGTGCGTCGTAGCATTTTGTCTAACTGCATGGTTGTGATATCCGAAAAAATTGTTAGTTATGGCAAACAGTACTTATCAATGATTTGAAAAAAAGTATTTTTTGGTGTTAACCAGTATTAGATCTATGATTTCTATAACTTTATTCCTTTAGGCTTACAAAATAAGCACTTCAAGTCGAAATAAAATTATTTTTGCAAAATTGTTATACTCCCAATGAATAAAAAACAAATTAATTTCACAAGTGCCAATGATAAGTGTATTACAGGATGTAGTTCCATGGTGGGGGAATTGTAGAGTAGTTAGTTAGTTTTTAGTTACCAAGCCTGGTGTGTCAAAAAATTATTGATTAAAAAGGAACAATATTGCTATGGCTCATAGATTACACTCCAGGCAACAATTGTGACTCATGACGTCATAGAAGATGTGTAGCATCTAATAGTGGAGGGAGAGCGCAGCGAGTCTATGAGATCTGAACGCTTTGTACAATTTCAACTGGATACTGGTATTTTCAAAATTATTTTAGCCGAACCACTGAATGCTGCGGCAGTAAAATTATTAAGATTAGTTTCAGATTTAACTTAAAAAGTCGCTTGTCAAAGCCTCCACGTCATCGTCGTTGACGCGAGAGACAAAGCTGCGAAGTAAGGAATTCCGCTCTGATGCCAGAGTCGATATCTTTAACTCAATCAAAAGCTGCCGTTACAAATGCTCAATTGAGACAACGGTACCGCCGGTTACACACTCCGCGATCATCGAGGGGTTCCTATGGCTGACTGTTGCCATCACTCACGTCAGAGTTATCCCGTTGTCTCATCATCATTATCATTATCGAATCGTCTCATCATATCAAAGTACAGTTAAGTTATTACTTGGTGTCTTGGACCTTGTTAGGTTAGGTTAGCTAAGTACCATCAGTATATGGAGGATGGGTGATTCTTGCATATCCAGATCCAGTGACTTGTGTTCGATAGTGTAGCTAATTTATGGTTAAAATTACTTACCTAAGTGTATTTCTACCAAAATACACGAGAAGTTACATCCGAATAGATTTAGTATTAAGACTTCTTTGATTTATTTACGTACGACTCTTCTCAATCCGGCGTGTTATGATCTTGGATTAGACAACCACTAGAGCTTGGTGCCTAACCAGCGCTAAGAGGCGACGTGGAGGGCCTAGGACAGATGGGGTCACGAGCTTCATACATATCTACCATAGTGTACTGTAAATTTAATCGTGAGAGGAAGGAGGAATGACGAACCATAGAATTATCTTTCCTCATTCCAATCTTGCTGTTTCCCGGCTGGACAAATCCAGCAGTGGGATATACAATAATTCGTCTCATTCTATTTACACACCCTAGGACTGGTAGTATTGCATTGATACCTGTGATATATTATCAGCATTGTAAATTTGTAATATTTGAAATATTTCCTGTATTCTTTTTTATTCATATAAAAAATCGTTTCAAAATTTATACTTTAAATGTGTTAGAGTAAAGTTTTTGATATTTCTGTTTCTTTTTCAGAAATGATTCAGTAAGCCAATTTAGTATTCATGCAAGATTCATCTTTCTGATTGGGGTTGTTACAAGTTGAGCTGCAGGTCGTTATGAGCATACAAAGAGTACTAAGAGCTTTACTAATGAAGCTACTCACCAACCTTCATAAGGTTGGTTGCAGATCAAAAGCTAAGATATTTGATCAATATTTAACGTCTTTTGAACTCGGTGCAGAGTTTGCTTAAAATTAACCCCCAATTCATCAAATCCCTATGAAAAATCGGTCGAAACAAAATTACAAGCATCAAAGTAAATTTTTGCCTCGCTCAGAGGCTGGGCTTGTTCATGTTCAAGGAATACTTTCATAAACCGGTTCAAAGCAGAAATACCAGTTCAACAAAGGGATGCCATGTCCTAAAACGTAAAACAGGTAACCACTATCGTAATGAGTTGCAGAAGACACGATTTTAAAGGTTTCCGTACATGATGAAAATATTCCGGTCATTTTTATCTTGAGACTCGACTAAGCTACCGTTTACCAGACATAAACAAAACAAAACACTATTCAACATGCCCCACTATATTTGGTTTATTTTCTGTGTCGCAGCTTTTGTTTACACTATTTCCATAGAAGAGTCGCAGTCAGTTTCTGTAGGTAATGATGATTTGTTGATCAAATGATGTAACAAACGTGGCAGAAAATGGATATGTTGCCCAAGAATTTTTAAATCACTAATCATATTTGAACTTGGTTTACTAATGTATAATTTTAATTACCTATGTATGGTTTTACAACGCACTAATAAAATATTTGCCGTGTGGTGCCGGCATAGAATTGCACCACCCCAACTCTTCCCGTGGGTGTCGTAAGAGGCGACTAAGGGAAACACACCGGGGGGGTGGGCAGCAGCGCCCTCTGCAGAACAACTCCACCGTACTGCGATCCCCAACCCGCATGCCCAGCGTGGGGATTATGGGCAATAACCCCCAAATGATCTATGGCGGTCATTTGGGGAGGCCTAGAGGTCCAGCAGTGGACTATTGTAGGCTGATGATGATGATGAATAAAATATCCTTAAATATCAGAGCTAAGTAATTGAAAAGCGAATGTGATCATGTGATCAATGATATAATTTGTATAAATAGACTGGTGAATTACTTCTTCTTCGTTAACAATTTATTTTAAATTTGTTTATAGTTAACCCAATTAGCACTTGCGTAGAGATTTGAGTACTGTACATTGATTAAGAGACAGGCACTTTTAAAATGATCACCAACCAGTACAATGTTGCGTTGCAAGTTTCTTGAAAAGCTATATACAATCCTAATTAAGGTTCCAAGTACATCTTGCCTACGATACGAATTCATATTATGCATCTGAAAGCAGAAAGTCTGCAAGCTAGTTCAAGCAAAGTAATTAATATAATGAAGACAGAACCAACAAACTGCATGCACAAGAGCCCTCCGAGCTTATTAAAGTCGACAGAATATGAAACTTTGCAATGGCAATGGCAACCTGCATCAATGTTTATTATGCAGGAGCGGGATTCAACAACCATCTAATAATGTACATGTAAATACCTTACATGCTTGTTTTGAGTTGCCTGTTAAGATGTTTCAAAATCAAAATCAAAGTGCTTTATTTCCTTTAGACCTTACAGGACTCTTGGACACGTCACAAAATACAAGTTAAATAAGAAATAAAAATGGGAAATAAAGTGATCACTTTGATTAATTGTTCACTTCAATCTTTTTTAGGTAAAGTAAAGAAGCGAACAAGGAACCTTTACCTTGTTAGATTGTTAGTTTTAGAGTTGGACTCGTCCCAAACTTTTTTGTCGTCTAGATAATCTGATATTTTATAGAAAGCTTTTTTGCAAAGTATATTTTTGACAATCCGTTTGAATTTATTTATAGATAATTTTTGCAACTCACTTGGAATTTTGTTGTAGAAGCGTATACATTGCCCTTTAAAAGATACATTAATCTTACGTAGCCTAGTAGTGGGGTTTTATGTTTCTAGTTGCAATGTAGATGTAGATAGCGGAACCTTTGAGAGTTGCCATATATCCGTATACGTATGCGGTAAGGGGTTAAAGTGTATTCTACCTCTCGCTACTAATAAATAAATAATGCTGTACAATCTACATAGCTACCTGATCTAGCCCCAAGCTAAGTATAGTTTGTATTATACGTAGATGACTGATATATCCATTTATTACAATATAAAATATAAGATAAATAATTTTGATACGGTTTTCTGGTCAATTTCTATTTAAGGTACATAGAAATCGACCAGAACACCTGAAAGAATGTCAGATAGAACAAACATTGGTCTCAAGACGGGAACCGAACCTGCAACCCCTTGCTCACATACTCACGACCTATGCTTGCTGTAACAGTGATAAGTATGTAACGTTATGCACTAGATTTCAGCCTCCATTAACTTAATTTTCTTCGGTTTACAAAAATAGCGCAAGTTCAATTCTAGCGCGCATGAGCTCTAGATCAAGTGCTAAGTGCTTCAAGTGACAACCTCTCGTAAAACGTACTAACTAGTTTCGAGAGCGCAGTTAATAGTGGTTCAGTGCCGTATTAACACTTTATTGAACCTTTCGAACGAAAAGGATGTTTGTGTTTTTGTTATTTGTAGGTTTGCAGATATTATTCGTTCCAAGAGGAGCATCCAGCTAGGCTGGGCAGCGTTCGGAAAATTACGTCGAGTCTTCTCGTCATCCATACCGCAATGTTTGAAAACGAACGTTTTTAATCAGTGCTTCCTACCAGTCATGACTTACGGAGCTGAAGCTTGGACACTAGCAATAGGGTTGCTCCACCAGTTCAAAGTCGCTCAGCGAGCTATGGAAAGAGCTATGCTCATAGTTTTTCTGATGGATAGGATACCCAACGAATATATCCAGCCATATTTCTCGAAGAACCGATAATCGCTGGGGTAAACGTTCTTGAATGGAGACCTCGACTCGGTAAACGTAGTGTAGGACGCCTTCCTGCCAGTTGGGATGACGATCAGCGATAGACTGCTGGCAGATGCTGGATGCAGGACAAGCTGAAGACAGGGCGCTATGGCGCTGATTAGGGGAGGCCTATGTCTAGCTGTGGACTATCATACGATGATGATGATGATGATGAAAGTATTCAGTCATTCTTCATCAAGAATATCATTTTTTTTTAAACATTACCTTCCGATATTGGAATAAATTTGATGCAGAATCTAACATTATCCAAATTCGTTTTGTTTAAAAAATTAATAAACATCTCATGAGACTTATAATTCCAAGGGCCTCCGCCTACACTTAGAAGATCCCTACTCACCTATAATAATTATGACTCCTTCATTAATCATTCATATCATGGCCGCTACCTTATTAGCTGATTCTGATTCGATTAACAAAGCAGAATCTCTGATTAGGTAATGCTACTTTGTCAAGTTTGTATTGTTTTGAGAATTAGTGAGTTAATTTACGCTTTTGTTGTTTTTTAAGCACCTTTATTATATATCGTCCATCATCTTCGTGTTGTATATTACTATAATCAGATAGCATATTTTCGCATATTTATCTTGTTTAACTTAGACCTATAATTAATATAATGCGTTGTCAAGGACTCAACGAAATGATAGCTAGCAACACTAGCGAGAGTTTAGAGGGTAGACAGAAAAAACAGAAAGGAATGCGGTTGGCGTAGGCACGCCCCGCATAGCCAGTCTTGTTCCAGAGTCTGTCTCGAGTGGTTGGGAAGCCAATAAAAACTTTAAGTGGAGTTTTGTGTGACAACAATAAAAGGGAATAATTGTGAGTAATGCATCTTTCATTTTTATGTACAACCCATCCTGATACACTAATTGTTAGGACAGGTAGATAATCAGGCCAACCCAAATTATAATGCTATGATTCTATTATTATTATTACATACTTACATACTATACAATCACTAAGCTAATATATTCAGAAGCGGGATAGAATCCAGAACCCACATTAATGTACATACCTATCTGTATAAAGATTTCGCAACGTTGTTTTTAATGACCTTCAAGAATTCCTTTGTCTTTTTGTTGTTTTTTTTTTTCATTTAAACAAACACCTTACGGATTTTCATGACCGAAAAAAGACATTGAAATGTGAAAAACGTTGAAACATTTTTTTTTCTTTCTTCTCTGTTACCGGCTAGATAGTGATTTATGATAGAAACATTAGAGAATATAAAATTTTCTCTTAAAAAAAAAAATAAATAAATAAATAAGATGAAAATATTAATTACTTAACTTATTGTTATTAGATTTGTTTGAATGTTAGTCCAAGGTATTTTAGTAGGCCTTTACATAACTTTTCTGTCTTTTGTTTGTTTTATTTTTATTCCAGTACAAAACAACACATGGATTGCGAGTTAGGCTCTCTTGTCCGTGGGCTCTTCACTCTGCCAAGGAGTCCAATACTCTTGGGGCTCCGGCCGCGCTCCAAGCGGTGCCAGCCAGGGTGACGGGCGCCTACACAGGGGTGCCAGCCACGTGTCCGGCGGCGCCATCCCGCGCGCAAGTCGCGCGCATCAGCGCGCTCCAAGCGGTGCCAGCCAGGGTGACGGGCGTCTACACAGGGGTGCCAGCCACGTGTCCGGCGGCGCCATCCCGCGCGCGAGCGCGCTCCAAGCGGCGCCAGCCAGGGCGACGGGCGCCTACTCAGGGGTGCCAGCCACGTGTCCGGCGACGCCATTCCGCGCGCAAGTCGCGCGCGCCAGCGCGCTCCAAGTGACGCCAGCCAGCGCGACGGGCGCCTACACAGGGGCGCCAGCCACGTCTCCAGCGGCACCATCCGGCGCGCAAGTCGCGCTTGCCAGCGCGCTTCCAGCTTCGCCAGCCAGAGCGACGAGCGCGCTCACGGGCGCCAGTCGCGCCTCCAAGGGTGCCATTCCGCGCGCAAGTCGCGCTCGCCAGCGCGCTTCCAGCTTTGCCAGCCAGAGCGACGAGCGCGCTCACATGGGCGCCAGTCGCGCCTCCAAGGGTGCCATTCCGCGCGCAAGTCGCGCTCGCCAGCGCGCTTCCAGCTTCGCCAGCCAGAGCGACGAGCGCGCTCACGGGCGCCAGTCGCGCCTCCAAGGGCGCCATTCCGCGCGCAAGTCGCGCTTGCCAGCGCGCTTCCAGCTTCGCCAGCCAGAGCGACGAGCGTGCTCACATGGGCGCTAGTCGCGCCTCCAAGGGCGCCATCCGGCGCGCAAGTCGCGCTTGCCAGCGCGCTTCCAGCTTCGCCAGCCAGAGCGACGAGCGCGCTCACGGGCGCCAGTCGCGCCTCCAAGGGCGCCCTCCCGCGCGCAAGTCGCGCTTGCTAGCGCGCTTCCAGCTTCGCCAGCCAGAGCGACGAGCGCGCTCACATGGGCGCCAGTTGCACCTCCAAGGGTGCCATTCCGCGCGCAAGTCGCGCTTGCCAGCGCGCTTCCAGCTTCGCCAGCCAGAGCGACGAGCGTGCTCACATGGGCGCCAGTCGCGCCTCCAAGGGCGCCATCCCGCGCGCAAGTCGCGCTTGCCAGCGCGCTTCCCGCTTCGCCAGCCAGAGCGACGAGTGCGCTCACATGGGCGTCAGTCGTGCCTTCAAGGGCGCCCCGCGCACAAGTTGCGAAGTTGCTGATGAACGGACCCTGAAGTTCCAGCAACCGCTGACGAGCTGCCCAGACGTTCCCAGCATCCGCTGGAGGAGCCGCCCAGAGGTTCCAGCAACCGCTGACGAGCTGATCAGACGTTCCCAGCATCCGCTGGAGGAGCCGCCCAGAGGTTCCAGCATACCGCTGACGAGCTGATCAGACGTTCCCAGCATTCGCTGGAGGAGCTGCCCAGACGTTCCCAGCATCCGCTGGAAGAGCCGCCCAGAGGTTCCAGCATACCGCTGACGAGCTGATCAGACGTTCCCAACATCATCTGGAGGAGCCGCCCAGAGGTTCCAGCAACCGCTGACGAGCTGCCCAGACGTTCCCAGCATCCGCTGGAGGAGCCGCCCAGAGGTTCCAGCAACCGCTGACGAGCTGCCCAGACGTTGATTTTGCTCGCCCTGGCCCTCACGGGGTTGAGGAGCGTCCCCCGGGTGGCGGATGGGGAGCGGTCGGTAGCACAGCCAAGCTATGCTACCGGCTAAGTCCGATGGACTCGCTGACCGACGATGGCGTGGTCCTCCAACATTACTGGGGGTTGTGCGGAGAAGAAATACGATCCGACCCCCACCTCCACGACTACTGGCTACGAACAATGCACTTCCGAATAGCTTCATGAAATGTACGCAGCTTGTATAGGCCAGGCACCATGTACCAAGTAATGAATGAGCTGCAGCGGTATAAAATGGGTCTGGCAGCCCTACAAGAAGTGAGATGGTCGGGCAAAGGCGAGTGTAACGTAGACAATAAAGCAACCTTATTCTATAGTGGCGCTGATGCAGGAAGACATAGCAACGGAACGGGTTTCATGATCAACAACAACCTCATGCCTAACGTCCATAAGATTTGTGGCAATCTTAGATAGATTATGCCTACTCAGAATGAGAACGAAATCCTATAACATTACCTTCATAAACGCATATGCACCTACTGAGATGGCTGAAGATGTTCTGAAAAACACAGTTAAAGATACGGGTTAATATATGGGAGTAAGGAAAGCAAAATTTGTGGAACTCCAACATGAAAACAAAAAACGGGTGATCAAGAGAGCAGAAAGACAGCACTTTGAGAATCTTGTACTGGAAATTGAGACTCTAGCAAAGGCAAACAACTCACGACATTTTTACCAAGAAATAAGATCGCTTAAGAAGGGCTACCTACAACACAGATTCTCGAAGATGACGATG
>CAWVOY010000069.1:0-25782 GCA_963931895.1 Eupithecia pulchellata | reverse complement strand
ATCCCAAGCTGATAAAAAAGGAGGTTTTTTTCCGAGGTTCAGTACTTAAATCCCGCAAATTTTAAAAACTGTATACCTAGGTACCTATTATTACGGGATTTTGAGTAGTCGGTTTTTAACCGACTCCTACCTAGCAGAAGAGGTTTATGTTCGACGTTGGCATGGCACCCAAGGTACATAATTAATTTATGTACCTGTGTTACCAATGTTTTTTTTTTCTACCACGCACAGTGCATCGATAAAACTTTTAATAGACAAAGAACTTTTGTGGAATTCACCTGAAAACAAACTGTACGACCTTTAATAATAATTCGACTGGCCTGCTTATTATGAGGTACCTACATGTTCAAAAGAAATCATTCACCTAATTATCAAAATAATAATACTTAAGTACTTAATATGTAGTATAAGTGTATACATATTTAATTTCTGTTTATTAATGTAATTGGTTTCAATAACCGTTTTAATTAAATGAAATAAATAAATGCCAAAAAAAAAAGCAACTAGGTACCTACCACTACCACGCATTTAACCAATCAAGTTAAAAATTACCAAACACAATCTTTGTTTTCAATAGGAACGCATGAATATCATGCGTTACAAATTATGTAGGTACCAAGTATAAGTACCTACCTATAACAATTTGCACAATATTAAAGTAGGTACAGTACATTACAATTATTATTATAGCTGCCATGTTCTGGCTCCTAGTATTAAGATTCTGTGGCGTTTCCCAACAAGAAGATGCATGTTTACAAATAAAAACATAAACCTAGTTATTTTGCAAACTCTTAAGTTTACCGTGTTTACCTGCGTTAGTGACGTTTATCAGCGTTTATTTACCTCTTTATTCTCCTTCTCCATCCATCAAGACAAGTTATACATAAGTACCTACTGACACTTACCACCATAACGGTTTGTTTTAAAGATAAAGATACATTTATTTACTTGTTTTGTCTACAAATTATCATCGGAGAGGTAGCAATCTACATCGCGATCGTTTTCTAGAATATTCGTCAGTGTCATTAAGTAATGTGGTCAACAAAGAACGGATTCGATTCGGTTCGGCGACGGCGCGGCGCGGCGCGCGTCTCTTCCGCGGCGCAGTTGCCGAGCGCCGCGCATTAGGTATAACAATAAGCGGCTGCCGAGCATAGCCCCTCGGAACGCGCTCCGTGAACAATGATGGAGCGCCGCGCATCGCGTCCCGTCACGTCTACGCTACGGGCGGCGGCGCGGCGGCGCGGGCGGTTCAACAATGAAGCGTGGCCGGCGAGACTCACCCGATCAATGTGCTCGTCGTCGTCGGTCAGCGGGGCTCGCGGTGCCCGGGGCTCATCGATTCGCGTGTCGCTGTTCCAGCCCAGCTGTTCGCCCGATAGCAAGCCGGGCAGGGCGCGCTCGCTGCCGTGCGCGACCACACAGACACTCACCTACCTACTCAAATGAGGTCGAAATGGAAACCGATCTGTATGCACACTTCACTGCACAGGCACTGGCCACCAATGCGAGGATCGGCACGCTTTCCTCTCGTTGGAGCTTTAGGGCACTACACTATTCTGACATAGGTCATTAAAACTCCGTAGCGATTACAACGATATTTATATTTTGTTCTCTCGCAACTCGCTTGCGAAGGAGCGAGCGAGCGTCCAATGTGTCGAACGCGAACAGGCGTACTAGAAAGATGTAGCACCGCCGTCGCCGGTTGGCCGCGATCCGAAACCGGTCGGGAGTAGTCGGGTTCTCTCGGCGGCGCTCGGCTCAATGGAAGCAAATAACGTGCAGGTGACGTCACGAGCGAGGGCCGCCCCCTGCCTCCCTTCCGCGGCCCCGTCCGGCTCGGTGCGGCCGCACTCGCCGCTCGCAGCCTGAGCCACACACTGAATGGAGAAGTTGCTTGAACTTCCTGATGCTCGCTCTAAAGAAAGACTGCCCGAGTGCTTCGGGTACCTAATTACTATTTCAATGTTTTGTTCGACCGAAACACCGCAAGCTTAGGTTTCGAGAGAGGTGGTAGGGAATTATTAGTAGGTAAAGTACCTTATTTGAACTTTGTGACGTTGTCAAGAGTTCTGTAAGGTCTGATGGAAGTTAGGCACCGAATTCGGAATTTCATACCTATATTCGAACTGGAACATCAATGGTTGGGCCAGGTATGTCCAAAAGTCTCTCCTAATCGTTAACTTTATAAGTAATTTATGTATGAGAAACCGTTAATGCGAACTCTTGGCTCTACCTAGTAGGTACCTAGCGGCAAAGATTTAAATCTTTGCCTAGCGGCACATTTATATGTAGATCGATCAGTACCTATGGGAAAGTCTTAAACTATAAGACATACGAAGATTTCTTATTAGAAATAGGAACGTGTTAGTAACATGAAAAACTGCATTCTAACATTTAAAAAAAAAACTTCTACTCAGCTAGGAAAACAAACCAAACTTTTTCGAAAATTAAAACGAACACTATTTTAGGTATTTAGATGACGATTGTGTGAAGAAGTAAATGCTACAGTAAAAATGATATCTATATACTTAAGTAAAATAGGTACTATACTATGTACCTCCACTACCTACATGCCGCACTCAATAAACTTAGCCCCTCGTTCCTGCCCCGTAGGTATAGCCCGCAACCCAACAACTCATCCTATGTGCATTTATGTATACTGTAAGTGCCGAAAAATTAACACTTTACTAGATCCTTATTCGGTGTTAATGTAACCCCAACAGAAAATTTTAAACTCGCTCGAGTTTCCTTTTCGAATTTGTTAAACATTTTATTATAAGAAAAATCTGAAATTAACAAGCTATCAGTCAATTTCTTAGGTAATGTAATGACTAATGAATGAAATACACGCCAACTGGCTAAATTTTAGATTTAATAGGGGGGCGTTTGTTTACAAACATCACAATACATGTCAAGTAATTTAGGTGGAGTACGAGTAATGTTAGTTACTAGATTCGTGAACCATCCTTTGTGGACGTAGAGAGGACCTTGATGACGTTGACTATCCTCACTCTCTGCCGCGTCTGATGGAAAGGTATGCCATGCGTTCATTACTTGAATGAACATAATAACTCTACCTACCTCATCATCATCATCAGCCTATGTTAGTCCACTGTTGGACATAGGCCTCCCCTAATGAGCCATAGCGCACTGTCTTCGGCTTGTCGCATCCAGCATCTGCCAGCAGTCTTTCGCAGATCGTCATCCCACCTGGCCGGAGGGCGTCCTACACTACGTTTACCGAGTCGCGGTCTCCACTCAAGAACACGTTTACCCCAGCGGTTATCGGTTCTTCGCAATATATGGCCGGCCCACTGCCACTTCAGTTTGCTAATTCTCTGAGCTATGTCGATGACTTTAGTTCTCTGTCGGATGTATTCGTTACGAATTCTATCCTTCAGAGAAACTCCGAGCATAGCTCTTTCCATAGCTCGCTGAGCTACTTTGAACTGGTGGACCAACCCTATCGTGAGTGTCCACGTCTCAGCTCCGCGGCTAGGCTACCTACCTACTTGTAATATAATAAGATAACTGATCTGCACATTTATAGGCATTCATAGAATAAAAACCTGACTGCGAGAGACCAAAAATAGCATCAACACACAAACCAATACCTACACCTATTACTGTATGAACCCGCCGCCCCCCGCGCCGCGCCCCGTGGCTTTAAAATAAACAAAGCACATAGGTAGGTAGGTACCTAGGTAATTTAATCGAATAGCAAGCAAAGTTGTTATGAATTCTCGTAGGTAGTACCTACACGTGATGACGAGTATAAGTGAGTGGGGAGGTGAAGGAATGGGCCGCTCAAGCTCAACTAACACCATCTGCTAGGTACAAAAAGCGCTGAATAAGAAAGTAAACAATGAAATGAACCGGGGCCGGGGCCGGGCACAGTCGGCGCGGGGCGCGGGGCGCGGTATCGGGGGTGCTGCTGGCTGAATACTTCCGTAAGAACTCTAGCTTTATTCAAGTAAAAGATTGTTTCGGTTTGTGAATGAGTGAACTTCTGTCTGTGCGGTGTGGTGACGGCATACTTTAGAGTGCCGCCGTGTGGTGGACGGCATAGTATAGAATTTCACCACCCCAACTCTTCCCGTGGGTGTCGTAAGAGGCGACTAAGGGAAACACACTGGGGGGTGGGCAGCAGCGCCCTCTGCAGAACAACCACCGTACTGCGATCCCCAACCCGCATGCCCAGCGTGGAGATTATGGGCAATAACCCCCAAATGATGAATAATGCCATCTATGGCACTCATTTGGGGAGGCCTAGAGGTCCAGCAGTGGACTATTATAGGTTGATGATGATGATGAATTGATGATGAACTTCTGTCAATACCTACAAGTCTACATCTTTATAAAGCCGCTGAATCAATCTAAAATTCGCGATGGTATCACTCTTGTGTTGTGTGTCTGTCTAATCGACTAATCGTAATCAAGCCTTTCCTTTGGATCATTCTAGGCATTTCTAGGTTTGGGATTTCTAGGTTGAAAAAAAAAAATCATATAATAGGTACTTAAGATACCTATTTCAAAGGTACCTACCAACTATCTTCAGTACATTATTATAAAACGAATTCGCTACCCTTTATCTGTCTGTATGTCCCTTCCCTATTTATGCTTTAGATCTTTAAAACTACGCAACGGATTTTGATGCGATTTATAGAGTGTTTCAAGAGGAAGGTTTATTTGTAGTAACATATCCAATACTAGCGGCCCACCCCGGCTTCGCACGGGTATTAAACAAAAATTTCAGAAATTATACACACTAAAACGATGGGTTTCACAGTTTTCATACGGATCTTTACTTTTTTTAACAGCATTGGGGTTTTTGACATTGACTCGACATTCCAAAACTGACACTGGCCGTAGAGAAAAAGCAAGCACCGTGCGCTATACAACCTCTTTTTCTATTCTGACGCGCCATAATAGAAAAAGAGGTTAAATATACAGCCCACGGTTCAATTATTGAATTTTTCATGCGGATCCCTAACTTTTTTGAAAATATTATATATCCTATGTTCATCACGGAAAATTAAGGATTCTAATGGTGAAATAATTTTTTAACTCGGTCCAGTAGTTTCGGAGCCTATTCAATTCAAACAAACAAACAAACAAACAAACATACATACAAACAAACAAACAATCAAATCTTTCCTCTTTATAATATTAGTATAGATAATGTAGAAGAGAAACACTTAGAGGTTTGTAATGTGATGTCTATACTAATATTATGAAGAGGAAAGATTTGATTGTTTGTATGTTTGTTTGTTTGTTTGAATTGAATAGGCTCCGAAACTCCTGGACCGAGTTAAAAAATTATTTCACCATTAGAATCCTTAATTTTCCGTTAAAAAAAAATAAAGAGGAAAGATTTGATTGTTTGTATGTTTGTTTGTTTGTTTGAATTGAATAGGCTTCGAAACTCCTGGACCGAGTTAAAAAATTCTTTCACCATTAGAATCCTTAATTTTCCGTGATGAACATAAGGCTATATAATATTTTCAAAAAAGTTAGGGATCCGCATGAAAAATTCAATAATTGAACCGTGGGCTGTATATTCAACCTCTTTTTCTATTATGGCGCGTCAGAATAGAAAAAGAGGTTGTATAGCGCACGATGCTTGCATTTTCTCTACGGCCAGTGTCAGTTTTGGAATGTCGAGTCAATGTCAAAAACCCCAATGCTGTAAAAAAAAGTAAAGATCCGTATGAAAACTGTGAAACACATCGTTTTAGTGTGTATAATTTCTGAAATTTTTGTTTAATACCCGTGCGAAGCCGGGGCGGGCCGCTAGTCGTAAATAAACACAGTTATCTTTTCTCTTAGGGATAACCCACAGTAACCATTTTTTGTGAATGATTCAAGAGGAAGTAGTACTATGTTGTAGTTATATAGCATGCACTTATAATTCTCAGCATTGCATCCGTGCAAAGCCGGGGCAGGTCGCTTGTATTTTCTAAAAGTCAGTTAAGTACGGTAGGTACTCTGTGTGTGTTTTATAGGTTTCGTATGGCTTACACACGTCCACCAGGAAATAGTGAATCATAATAAATAACCGCCCCTCGGATGTTTTTTCCGATGTAGAGAATAGATTATGTATTGCAACGTTCCACGTCGCGTGGGCCATGCATGAATGTGATGTGAATGACGTCTCCGTCCGTTCCTTTGACTCGACTCGACTGAGCTTCAGAAACTTTTCGTCTTCAAAATTTTACTTTGAACAAATTACCTCTAGAGTGCTTGCGGGCTAAAAATGAAAACGAACTTTGACTTTAAAAAAAAGTTAAGATAAAAAGTCCTAACTTAATAGGTACCTAAATAGAAAGATTAGATAGCGGTAATCAACATCAATAAATAGGTTCCTATGTAAGTACTTAGGTAGGTAGATATCGTCATATCTACCTACCTAAGGTAGATATGACGATATCTACATAATCGCTATCTGCGGGCGTTTCTGATCTAGGGTAGATTAGACTTAAAATTACATAAAAATGGCATTTAGGTGTAGAGAGTAGAAAGTTTTTTTGATCACGAACATGCATGACGTTTGAAAGAATGAGCGGATAGAAATGTTTTCTAGTCTACCTAGAGATGAGTACACTGCGAAAATAAGGCGAAAATGATCAATTTGCTCTTTTTCTGATATTTGAGAATAGAAACATTTATTCTAAAACTCCCTACACGTCCCGAGACCTAGACAAGCGTTTCTCTCGTGACAAAAACATGTTGTCGGTGGACATAGTCTACCAAGTATTTAATTTGCTCGGGATTGCTTCGGAGACTGTAATTAAGTATGTAAAGTTGTAAATGTGGTGTGGGTGTATTATGTAATCTCAACTGTCGAAACTTCGGGGCGAAGATCTGCTTTGAGCACATTGTCATAGTTCACATCATGCATGCTACATAAAGGTAATAGAAAGAATAAGAAGACAAGAAATTGTTTCCTCTATTCTAGAGTAAAGTAGAGATGAAAACTCCGTGCTAGCCAGGAAGGTTAATACGATGTGATAAGCCCATTGTTGTGGTTTGAAGTGCTACCAAATTATTATCTGATATGGAATTCTTATCTCACTAATACCAATAACAGGTACTTATTTGATATATTTTTATAGCAAGTGTTCAAACAGTTAACTACATGGATAAAATAAGCCGTCTAGTGTTTTGATTGATTCCTAATTTAATCAATTATGTTTAGTTGTACTTTGTTAATCGTAGGTACTTAATTAAGAGCACATTGGCGATTTGCGAGCGATTTCAAAGGCAAGCCAGTGCCAGTGACATGTCTCTGGACGAGCGTGCGCGTGTCGCGCCGTAAGCCGGAGTAGCTCTAACGGTCGGAGGGCGCGTGCACCTCACACGCGTACGGCCGAACAACGAGCTGGACCACTTGAGAGAGCCCATAAATAACACACGGAAAGGGAGGGCTTTGCCGTAATCAGGAATGAAGTTTGGAAGGGCTCTATGTGTTGCTCTGTTTGGCAGGTGTACGCGTCGCCGTCGCGCCGCAAGATGGACTCGAAGGGGGAGGGCGAGGAGATCACCTACCCGCACATCTGCTTCATGGTCGACAACTTCGACGAGGTGACTACCGCTACCGCTACCTAAAGCTTTGCTACCTGTACTGTACATACTTGTACATCTGCACTTGGTAGGTACATAGAAACAATGTTCGTCCTATTTTTTACAAACATCATAACGATGTTTCGCTTTGTAAATACACATGCTATGCTATTATTATAGTTTTCACGGATCTCTCTAATCTTATCAGTAGGTACACATTCAGAGATTGTCATGCTGTGATTACTTTGACATTCCTGGGGCCCAGGGAAGTGTAAGTACAAGTGTAAGTACTTCAATGTTGGGCTCTCAATAATTTATTAGATTCTCAACTTTATAAATAGGCTACAAAAATGTTTTCAGTTCACTACTGACAGGGCCCGTTCTAGTAAAAACTAAATCGATGTTCCTGAACAATTAGTTTTCGTGCAAACGCGTACCTTATGCAAAATATACCTACAGTTGATTTACTGCACTTTAGTAGTAGAGTTTGTTTTGCTCGTAAACGAAAGTTCTATTATCCGTTGCCGAGTTAGCCCTCTGGTAGGTAAGATCACTAGGGCAAGGGTATTGAAATCGACCCGCGCCGCCCGCGCCCGTTCAATGAATTAACTAATTAAATTAAAAATAAACTTCACAGAGAGATGGTGGTGGGCATGTGAAATAAGGCGGTCGATAAATCACCACTTCACCAGATATTCTATGCATGACTACACGTCACACCAAATGTTTTGGAGAGCTGATGATTTTATTGTGGTTGTGGTGTTATAATGACCATGAAAGTGGACTTGGGACTGAGGTCGTAAAAGCATAATGAGCTGTAGGTGTAGCAGAGGCCGCGCACAGGCACAGCTCACACACACAGGCAACAAGATAAGGTGACGGTTTGCGGAACTGCGCGTACTAATTCGATAACGAAGGTCAAAAATCAACACCTACCTTTAGTTATACACCACACCACCTACGAGTATGTTGTTATGAATCACTAATTTCTATAACACTTAAGTAACTGTTTTTATTAATTATTTAAAATGTATTAAAAATGCGACTTTTGAGTGCTACTTGTCATCATCGTCAGCTTATAATGCTGATGATTTAACGTAATGTAATGTGTTAGTCCACTGCCTCCCTTAAAGAGCGCCGTAGCGCCATGTCTTCTGCGTGCAGTCTTTAGCAGATCCTCATTTCACCTGGCCGGAGGGCATCCTACACTATGTTTGCCAAGTCGCCGCATCCACTCAAGAACACGTTTGCCCCAGCAGCGGGTGTCGGTTATTCGTGAGATATGGCCAGTTCATTGCTATTTCAGCTTGCTGATTCTTTAAGCTTTGTCGACAACGTTGGTTCTCTGTCGAGTGTATTTATTACTTCCTTCCGAGGAGTCAGCTCATTGCTGTGCTGTGCTGTGCTGATAGAGCGCGCCACGCGCCGCCGGCGGCGGGGGACGTGAGACCGCGGAGGGCAATCAAACTGATTATTGCTACGGACTGCTTATTGGTCGACGAATTTTAAACGATCGCTTGTCACGGTCACATTGTCGGCAATTCTTTACATTACACCAGAGTCTCTGTATTGACGAGGCAGATTTATCAAATATTATTTGCAGTTGAATTACAATACAAGCGAGATTTGGAATAATAGTTTTAGTGTTGACAAAATCACATGTTATTTGTGTTTGGTGAGCGATCAGCGCTGCGTGTCCCGGGACAGTGACACGCAAAAGGAAGCCTCGCAACACTGCACTGGTGTCTATTATTTTATACTTAACACTAGCGGCCCGCCCCGGCTTCGCACGGGTATTAAACAAAAATTTCAGAAATTATACACACTAAAACGATGGGTTTTACAGTTTTCATACGGGTCTTTACTTTTTTTAACAGCATTGGGGTTTTTGACATTGACTCGACATTCCAAAACTGACACTGGCCGTAGAGAAAAAGCAAGCACCGTGCGCTATACAACCTCTTTTTCTATTCTGACGCGCCATAATAGAAAAAGAGGTTGAATATACAGCCCACGGTTCAATTATTGAATTTTTCATGCGGATCCCTAACTTTTTTGAAAATATTATATAGCCTATGTTCATCACGGAAAATTAAGGATTCTAATGGTGAAAGAATGTTTTAACTCGGTTCAGTAGTTTCGGAGCCTATTCAATTCAAACAAACAAACAAACAAACAAACATACAAACAAACAAACAATCAAATCTTTCCTCTTTATAATATTAGTATAGATTAATTGCCATGCACGTGAGCCACTATTTTGTACCCGTTTTGGGAGCTATTATTATGACATGTATTATTTTCTTACCCAGAGCGACAAGTAGACTTTACGGAGAATTTATTACCTACCTATCTCCTGAGATCACAATAAGCGCTCAAGATTGAGATTCAATTATTCGCTAGAAACTCCAGAAAAAGCGACTTATGAAACCTTGTTTGTCTTTGAAAAATAAACAATTACGTACACACAACTCAATTGAGGCTGCTGGGAAACCCAGAGTGTGATTACCATCTGTCGCAGAGACTAGGATTATATTAATTTATCATTTCCACATTCAACCATAAGGCATCGTTTTGTCATTTACATAGAATCCACTTTGGCCTCGCTGAGCTGACACGAGCCTCAGTGCGAACATCGTTGAAAGTCTCTCCTCTGCGCTATATCCAAGGTTCTCTGCTATCAATTCATCCGCTGATTGATTCTCAAACGCGCGCATCGCCCTTCTTTTTTTACACACTCCAACTCGAAAACAGGCTCTATGTCTATTGAAATCAAGTTCACAATCTCATGTAGCTAGATTGTGCTATTCATTACATCAATATTGTGTGAGTGCGGTGAAATTGCAGTTACCGAGGCTACTATACTCACGGCTGGGTTTATAATACATAATACATAACTCAAGTCAATTTTAGATTTGTTTACAGGTCAGGAAAAATAGAAACTGAAATAACAGGTTCAAACTCCGATTGACCTGATAACAGGACATAGCCAGTACAGTAGGTATAGGTACCCTGTACCTACGATACATTATTACATTATCCAATGCTGTTGTGTTGTGTTGTGTGGGGTATTCCGTTAGGTATTTGTCTCGTATGTTATGTGGTATCGGATCGGATAGGGTGTGCTGAATGTGCTAATACAAGTGGGTCAACCAGAGCGCGGCTTAGCCCTAGATATCACGATCTCAGGTCGAGTGTCGCCCCGCCCCGCCTCGCCCGCGCCCCGCCGGCTTCCAACCTTGCCTCTCAGATATTTTCTATTGACTTGGATATTATCTCCGACGACCTCTCTTGAGTTCTTGTTGTTATTTTTATTTTGGACATTTTTTTCTGAATCTCATCTTTATATTGTCTTCTACACTTTTAGTTGCTCTCATCTGCTACTGGAGCCTTTGGGCTTTGACTTATCGACACAAATACTGAGAAGACATGACATGTGTTCTTTGATGTAAAAATGCAATTATTTAATTTCATTTCAATAAAGTACCTATTTTGAAAGAAGTTTATGTTAGGAACCTAGATAAATACTATTTTAATACAAATAATAGCAGACCATGGTGAAAATATCCTTGAATTACAAATCATTTTGGTACGACGAGATGTTTGTATCGGAAATTCACCCGTCGCCGGAGCCTTAAAACATGCACACACAATAAAATATTTGTAATCCATGTTTACAAATATTAATTATTGTGTGTTATATTATGTATCACAATCAAAAGGAGATAATGAGCAATTCTGTTTCCTGGAAAACAGATAATGAGTGCATAGATTAGTCATAAGTAGCAAATGTGTTTATTTAGGTGTCCGAGGCGATGGTGAGTCACTTTGAGTGACGTCACAGCCGGGACCGCTCGCTGACGTCGGCACCTCCCGCAGCACCAGCACGCAGCCTGCCCTGCCGGGTGGTGCAACGGAAATATTTGAACCATTGACGTTAATATGATGATCCGGGGACAGTGCACCATAGGTACACTCCTATGCGACGTGTCGGTGCAGATCTCGGTTCACTTAGAATTAGTTATTACTGGTTTTATTCACGAGCCTTTAAAACTACAGTCAGCTAGCGGTCGACACTTGGCCGGTTGTATGGGGCATGACGTGGGCATGTCAAAGATACCTACATAAAACCGGCCAAGGGTTTCACTACTGGTTTTTTGGCACTAACTATATCGCAAAAGGAGTCCCGATGAATATTTTATAAGACCGAAAACCCTTTTTTTTACGCATCGCACTCTTGCGAAGCCGCTATGGAGATTATGTACTCATCTACTAATATCCTAGAAGAAATAAGTTATATGTATCATGATTGCGTTGCGAGTAAGTACCTAGTGAACATGTTGTGCTGTGTTGTGTTGTGATGGATGACACAACTTGTAATCCCATCGATAGTCTTATACGGGGTGAGTGGATCCTCCCTCGCACAAGGCTGGCTCATAAGCCGGTCAACTATAATAGTTAAAAAGCCCCATTAAAGGTTCTCTAAAAAAAGAAATCAACATTTTCATATAATATTTATGCGCTTGTAATTTCGTCACCTCTTATTCTTAAGTTTGAACGGAAGGCCATAGGTAAGCTTGGTGTTGGTACATTTGGTACCCATCGGAAGCATTCTATGTAGGTATGGAAAAAAACGACAATTTATATACTAGGCAATGACAACACTCTTGTCCTACGGTAACCATTTACCGTAGTCTGCTGTCTGACTGAACAGCGATCTTCTGAGTAATCAATATTTCCTTCAATAAAATAATCTATCATCAAATAATAAATTTGTCTGTCACCCGTCTTAAGCCCTAATTCATTGTTAATGTCAGTACATGAAATAAAACCTGTCATTAATACATAATGGAGTCTCCAATATCCACATGATTGCCGATGACATCATCAATGGTGTTATACAAACAGCACAGCACAGCCAAGCTGCAGGCTTGACTCGTGCGTGCGCGCGGCTCTGCTCGTATACGCTCGCTACGAGACCTCTATCAGGTAGTTATAATTTAATTAGGTAGTTTCCAATAATACTTAGGCGGCCATGTGACCAGTGACGACATTAGTTTGTTTCCTAAGCACGGGTATGATTCATTTGTACAATAAACTAGTTTATTCACTCCGGAGAATGGTCAACACAACTAGGAATTTGGAATTTATAATAATAGTAGGTACCTACTTATACTTACCTAGTTTGGTTATTAGAAAATGTAAGGTATCATAATTTACCTTTAATTAGATAATGATTCCGCCGCGGACTCAAGTATGCAGAAAAACCAGTTCGAGGGCAGGCTTCCCTCTCCTCGCCTCTTGTATAATTAACATAAGACCAGTAACTACCTACCTCGCCTATCTCGTCCTTCTACTAGATACTTACTGAACAAGCGAATCATTTACAGCCAAGTTCGGCTTCTACGCACGTGCGCTGCGGTGCGTGGGACGAGGTACCACAACGTACGCACTATAGGGATAGTTAAGTAACTAGATACCTACGTATGACATGTAGATACCCGATGTTGAAAAATTCATCACACACGTCCAAAATTACATCTCTTTACATTACAACTATGATGCAATTGTGCACCAATCACTTATTTTGTCAACAAAAATCACTAGAAAAGCATACGTTAAGTGGTAGTGTAACTCGCGCGCCAAGGGTTTCGAACTTTTATCGATTATGTTAGTACCTATACAAATACTATAAGTACCAGTTACATCAGAAATTAAGAAGTAAGTAGGTAATATTGAGCAAAAAACAGGCTTGTGTCACATTCTACAAGTACCTACCTAGCCGACCTGTCTGGACAACCAACAAACAGTTGGATGTAAATATTAAATTCAACTGTTTCGAGCATATCGTACAGAATCACGAACCCGGTACGTATGGGAAAAACGTTATTTGCATCGCAAAAGATTAGCTCAAAACAGTTTATGTCGGAAAAATTTGAAGATAAATGTTCGCTGCGACTGCCCTAATAAAAACGCATAGCACAACATTTTTGTCAGTTTGCAAAATCGCGGAGCTCAATCTGTTGGGAGACGAACGGTTAGGGTATGTACCAGATGTGAAAGCAAATCCCTCTTACATTCTATCAATATCAAGAAAAGTGCCCTTTGTGAGGCTTAGACGTTTAGTCCGTATAATGTCATCAGTATGGATGTACCTCCTTCCCGTAGGTACACTAGTTTAACACTAGGGATATATAAACAACGGGCCGCGAGTAGATAAATGAATGAAAGTAATGATAATAATAGTGAGTGATGTGTGTGTGCTTGGGCAGGTGTTCTGCGACATCGTGGTGCGCGACGGGGAGATGGTGTGCGTGGAGCTGGTGGCGCGCGGGCGCGGCGCCGCCGCCGCCTGCGCCGTGCTCTTCCTCGGCTCCATCCGGTACGACACGCTCTCCAGGGTGTACGACTCCAGGGTGAGTGCGCACGGCTGCTGCCCACCGGCCGCACCACACTCACTACACACCACACCACACATTAACACACGCCCTCTATTCCCAAACACATCGATGCGGCACCACGCTTCCATCTGAGAATAAAGTGCTTGAGCATAGATAGGTTCGCCATAAGTTTTATTGGAGGCGCTTTGTCTACCACAACTACATACTTACAGCTTTCATTAATAATTCTGCATTATCGCAAGGAATGGTTAAAAACGCGGCAATGTCGAGGACGCTTGTCCGGCATGTAGTGTCAATCATCATGACACCCAAGTAACAATCAGCGGTGAATGACTTCTGCGTTATCTTGTACTTGGGAGGTACCTTACCTAGTATTAGTCAGACCACTTCACTAAGCACATTGATTTCGACCTCTGTAGTGGGATCTACTTGCCTACTGACCACGAAATCCATTTCTGGCAATATTGATGATCTCACACATCACATGAATGGTAAAGTCAATATCGAAACAATAGCATTGTACAGATGGTCCCGGCCGGCAGGCCGCGCCGCGCCGCCGGGCGGGACGGACATCGCGCCGCGCTGGTTATTGTCGGATGTGGGCAATTTGCCGCGACCCCTTAACACGGCGACCGCCGCGCCGCCGCTGCCGCCGTCCCGCGGCTTTTACGACCCTCCCCGGGTGTAACATGACCTGACCTGACATTACCACGGCTGTGACGTTGACTCGGCTTTGACGCTCCACTAACCTTTTTATTGTGTTTATACAGGGCGACAGTCTCACCGTGTATGACTCTTTCTTGACAGTAATCTATTGTGAACAAAGCACGTTGCCTCATTCATATTAGTGACGTGGATATGACGTGCTGTGCTGTTGTGTGGGTCAGCCGTGACATATTCGCCAGTAACAGAGTTAGGCCAGCCAGCGCCACCGTCCGTCGCTGGAATCAATTATCTTTCAACTTGTTTTTCTGAATTTGTCAAGTACACACAAAATAAGCAATTAAGCAAACCTTCGAACATGAGGAACCAATAACGGAGTTTCTAATTTTATCTTTGCGTCGAAAGAAGCTTAGTGCATACATTAGATATCTATACCTACCTACGTACATAAATGAAGGTTGCGAATTGGCGACCAGGATTTTTGATCATCATTCATTACATTAGCATTGTGTTCTATTTCAGTAGAAGACCCCTTGGGGACTACTTCCAATCCATCGTTTCTCTCGAATGCAATGGTTCCGAATTTATTTTTAGCGCTTTAAGCATCTCAACAGGAAATGCTTTCAAAGTGGATTTGTCGAGAAAATCACTTTGAATGATTTTAAAAAGGAAAAGAAATTCGTTGATCGCTGAGCAGAATTTAAGATTTTTGTTAGTTGATGATGTAGTGGTAGTGGTTCCTATACCTACGCGTGTCGGGTTGGGAGCCCAAATGTAGTTCTATTGCTGAGACGACCGACCGCCGCGAGGTCGGCGGCGCCGGCGGCGCGGCGCAGCCTTGCCGGGAGCCGACGACGCGACGCTCTGTATATTAATTCAACATTACTGACTTTGGGTCCACTCCACTCGCTAGTAACGGTACTGCCTGCTTTCATAACATAATCAGAATATACCTGTTTTGAAGCACAAAGACGTAAGTATTATATGACTTGGATAATTGAAACTTATGAAATTAAACAAAACATTAAAATTAATGCGTTTAATGTTGATGATGAATGCTCATAAACATAATGATGTCACTCTTTAGATATTTCTGTTGTTTTGAACTCGTTTGAATTCAACTTGGCAAATCCATGGTCGTTAAGTGTGATGCGTTATCTGTTTGTTCTACCTCGTACTTAGTAGTCAACCAAACCAACGTACTTAGTAGGTACCTAAAGCAATCTTGATTGCTTTAGGTACCTACTAAGTACGTTGGTTGCTTTAGGTAATCTGATTGCTTTAAGTACCTACTTAAAGCAGCCAGTTAAAAAGTTTCTGAAATTCGACTCCCTTTTTAGACTTGGGTATGATATCAAAAATACTAATACATATTTTAATTTATTCAATACAGAGACAAACAACGAATGTCAAGTTAAAAAACCGCTTTCATCCTATTTCAGGAATATTTGAAAAAATCCTGAAACGTGTTAATAACTAACTTTTCTAGTAATACTAAAACTGTTTTTTCGTCTCTTTTTAATGCAGAACTTATCTGCATTAGAGAGCTATCAAATTGCGGTCTCCATTGAAGAGAGGAATCAATGACTGGTTGTCGAATAAAGTTTTAGAAAAAAAATTTTTCAAATACACTCGAGAGCAATGAATCCGGGTCACTCAAAGAAAAAAAAAATCTCGGAAAGTAACCCTTAGTTGCATTAACCTAGCATTCTTACTTTCCGAGATTTTTTTTTTCTTTGAGTGACCCGGATTCATTGCTCTTTCTTTGAGTGACCCGGATTCATTGCTCTCGAGTGTATCTTGATAAGTGGCAGGAAGTCAATTGGAAATTAGGATTCGTCATCCAATGAAAGGAATACAAAAATGCTGCCACACCGACAAGAAATTTAAAAAAGTTGGTTTTCCTTCCATTGTCATTGACCTAATCCAAATGTCCAGTTGAGTCTCTGCCACCTATTTGATACATTTGAAACTTACTTGATTTTTTAATGCAAGTCCAAAACCGCTCATTTGAAAGATCTCATCCTTTATAATGTTATGTAATCGTTTGTTATTCCTGAAATAAATAAATAAAAATGCTTGAATTTTATGAATTTTGTTTAGCATTGAGTAAGAGGTTATTGACGGTGAATCAATCTACTTGTGAAAGAGAGCTACATTACATTGTCATAGCTATACATATATATTTTGTCAGCTTTTAAAATCAACGAAGTACGAAAGTAAGAAACTGCGGGCTATACGGCAAATAAAAATCGAAGATAATTAAGATTATTTCTAAAAAGAAATGGCTACTATTAAACCTTGCGGGACGCCTAATTCAATATCTGCGCCCCGTGATTGTGTTGTATTTGTTATCTATCATCAAAATAATCTTAATATGTCTTATCCTTATCTTTATGTGGCATTATGTAATTATTTGATTTGCAATGTTAAGTGCCTACCTACTTACAGTGGTGGTCATATAATTAAGAACGCTGATATAAAGGGAAGATTTTTTCAAACTAAGACGCAAAACTAAGTTTTTTTTATTTCTCTCGGTATCGTAAAACCTTACCATAATACCACTGTATTCATTGATACACATGATTAGCTAAAAATAAACAGACAAACTTTTTACACTACTTCTAAACATAGTATACCTGTTTACTGGCTGGTCACGTAATTAAGAACGTTAAATAGTTTATACCTTTATTCAAATTTAAATAGTCGATTTGTTACGATTTGTATAATATTGGCGCCATTTAGTGCTGTAAAAGATTAAAAATGATTGCTTCTTATGAAAAACAATGGGAAAAAATAAAAGTTGTAATAAATCTACAAGGGAAGTAATAATAACACTTTGCCGGAAGAGTTGGTCTTATAAAAAGATAGCCGACCATCTGCAATGTTCAAAAACGATGGTTTTCCACGCTCTAAAGCATTTTGCTACTTATCAAATTACTTCTAATGTTCCACGAGTACCTAAAAAGAGAAAAACAACTCCTCGAGATGACCGAAACAACGTTCGTAGAGCAAAACAAAATCCTTTTAAAGGGCCCAATGAGCTGAGAAAAGAATATTTTGGTGAAAACAACCCTTCAGCAATCTCAGCAGTCACTATTCGAAGACGTTTGGTTAAAGAAAAAGTTCACGGTAGGATAGCAAGAAAGGTGCCCATGTTGAAACTTTGCCACAGGCAAGCCAAGCTTGCATTTGCGAGAAAGTATGAATACTGGACTGTGCGACAGTTGAAAAATGTAATTTTTTCTGAGGAGACGAAAATAAACAGAGTAGGTATGTTCTGATGGAAAACGATATGTACGACGTCCCCCGAATACAGCATTCGACCGTAATTACACGAAAGTTACATTAAAGTACGGTGGTGGAAATGTGAAAATGTGGGGGTGTTTTTCTCGACATAGTGTTGGACCTGTAAAGTTGATAGACAGTAACATGTATCAGTTCCAATACAAAATATACTGGAAGAAACAATGTTTCCTTATGGTGAAGACGTTCTACCGGTTATTTCAACATTTCAGCATGACAATGATCCAAAGCACACTGCACGCAGCGTAAAGGAATTTCTTACAGCGCAATCAGTTTTTGTCTTAGACTGGCCAACTAACAGCCCAGACGTAATCCAATAGAGAATCTATGGTTCGATGTAAAGAAAATGGTTCCAAATACACAGTGTGGGAATTTAAGAGAACTGTACGACGTTGTTTTGGAAGAATGGAACTCTATTTCTCTTGCGAAATTTAAAAAATTAATAGAATCAATGCCTCGCCGGTGTAAAGCTGTAATTAAAAACCGTGGATATGCAATTGACTATTAATTTTAAATAAAAAGGTATTAATTTGCTTTTTAAATTTTCTGCGCTACATATTATTGTGTTTTTTTTATGCAAGTGTCATACAAAACAATTCCCGAGCAGTTAATAAATCGTTCTTAATTATTTGTCCAGCTACAAGTACTATTTGAATGTGTTACTTGGTAAAATAAATAAAAAAAATTAAAAAATAGTTAGCGATTTCATTCTTTATTCCTAAGCCACGTTGCTCTATTAATGTGGCTATTTATTAACATACCTAGTTGCTTCTCAGAAGGTACACATCTCTGTGTATGACACGATTTAAATTAAAAAACTTCTATAGCTTCAAATCGTTCTTAATTATATGACCACCACTGTATATTGTTGGAAGATATCAGATACAGTAGGTACCCGGGCTACACGAGGCTAGTTTTTCAAGCCAGGATAGCAAGCTAGTGTCAGTATGCTACCAAGCTAGTACTTCTGGCTTCGTGTAGACAAAACTAGCTTTATTTCTAAGATAGTAAACTAGTAAGTTATGACCTACGGAGCTGAGACGTGGACACTCACGATAGGGTTGGTCCACCAGTTCAAAGTCGCTCAGCGCGCTATGGAAAGAGCTATGCTCGGAGTTTCTCTGAAGGATAGGATTCGTAACGAATTCATCCGACAGAGAACTAAAGTCATCGACATAGCTCAGAGAATTAGCCAGCTGAAGTGGCAGTGGGCCGGCCATATTTCGCGAAGAACCGATAACCGCTGGGGTAAACGTGTTCTTGAGTGGAGACCGCGACTCGGTAAACGTAGTGTAGGACGCCCTTCGGCCAGGTGGGATGACGATCTGCGAAAGACTGCTGGCAGATGCTGGATGCGTCAAGCCGAAGACAGGGCGCTATGGCGCTCATTAGGGGAGGCCTATGTCCAACAGTGGACTAACATAGGCTGATGATGATGATGATGATGATGAAACTAGTAAGGTAGTTGACAAGCCAGGACAGTTTTTAATAGGATGGAGTTCTATTTTTTAAGCTAGTAGCGCCCCCACCACTGATTTTACTATCCTGGCTTGTGTACTAGCTTCATGTGGCCGGCGAAGCTAGTTTAAAGTTGACTCGTAAGCAGTAACCACGCGTTTTGTTTGTTTTTCTCCGCGACGTGTTTTTGAGATTTTAAGATGCCCAAACTAAGTACAGAGATTAATTTAAAGTTCGTACAACTGTACCGTGACCATGAATGTCTGTGGAACGCCACCCTTCCAAGTTATAAAGACTTTTCCAATTCAACACAACAATTCGTTTCTTTTTCAATTCATCTTCTAAGTAGTTCGTCTAGTGCGAATTGGCACAGTTTTCGAAGTAACTGTGTCAGTCGAATAGTGTTTTTTTTCGCGTGCAGTTCATTTTGGACGTGTGGTTACCTCGGTCACAGCAATAATACTAGCTTAAAATAATATAGCCTCATGCTTAGAATAACTTAACTCTCTAAGGCCTCATGTAAACAGAACTAGCATATTCCAAGCCAGGTCAGCTAGCCAAGACAGTTTAAGTAGAGAACTAGCTTGCTATCCTGGCTTGAAAAACTAGCCTCGTGTAGCGCGGGCATAAGACCCACTTGCGCCAGGCTAGGTAAACACGGGCGGGTCCTGCGACCTTGAGCTGGTGCGCGACCTCGCGACACCTCCTCCGTCCATACAGTGTAAAAGGTCGCGCTGCCGCCGCGCCGGCGCGGGGCGTCTCGGCGCGCCTCCTCTCGCGAGACTCTGCAGATGCCGACCGACGACGGGGCGTTTGATTGACCCACATCGACCCCACAACAGGTTTCCCTTGCCGTGCAACTTGTCATCCGCGGCTATCTATTCAATTCGATAGCTCTAGCCTACGTAGCCACATAACTTTTAAACATTATGGCTGCTTAATTAGGTGATGCTCGGACCCTTTTGGGTTCCAAACAGGTTTTACACGGTCACGATTGTAATAGAATTGAATTTTATTATTTAGCGTTCATCACGCACTATTACTATAACTAAGTAGGTACCTATGTTATTTGTATTTTGTGACGTGTCCAAGAGTCCTGTAAGCTCTGAAGGGCTCTTATATGTTTGACCATAATATTATATGTATATTTGACTAGCGGTTCGCCCCGGCTTCGCACGGGTATTAAACAAAAATTTCTAAACTATACACACTAACACGATGGATTTCGGATGGATCCCTTACTTTTTTTTAGCAGCATTGGGGTTTTTGATATTGACTTGACACTCCATAACTACCACTGGCCGTAAAGAAAAAGCAAGCAGCGGAGCCATCATAGAAAACGAGGTTGAATGTATAGCGCACGGTTTAATTAGCCTATGTACATCACGGAAAATTTAGGATTCTATTGGTGAAAGAATACCTATTTCAAATCGGTCCAGTAGTTTCGGAGCCTATACAATTCAAACATACAAACAATCAAATGTATACTTAGATCTGTAAAGCAACCGATTTAGATGCGGTTTACCTACTGAACGGTTTTTAATAAAATCTGTCCCAAACGTTGTCTAGACCCGGAGAAAGGACATAAAGATACTTTTTATCATACACCTACTATATATACCTTTTATAGGACCTATACACCTTTTTAAGGTGCATAATACTGTAGTACATTATTTTGATCTATCTCGTAGGGTACAGCCAGCAATGTAAGCGTAAAAAAATGTGGTTACTTAAGCGGTCTGTCTTGTATGTGCTCTGCTCGGGCTCACATCGTGCAAGACATCGAAGCCACCTTCCTCACCGAGGTACACTGTATCGTCTCGTCTCGCTGTGCCGAAGCTCCGAGTTGTACGGAGGGTGTATTTGTGAACCGAACTTTATTAGGGTTCAGTTCAGCTGAGCGATAACGCTCTAAATTTTACTTTTGTAAGCCGTTTTGACGGTATTCGCGTTACCGATCCATACAAATACATAGAAATAAAATATAATGATCGTCAAGGAAGGTTTAGGAAATCGTCCTTTGATTGTAATTTACATCCGAAATTGAAGCCCATGAATGAATGAAATTAATGATTTTGACAATAAATAGAACCATGTGCCATTGTCGACCATGACGACGACAGTTCCCACTCCACGTTACGTTTAATTCTGATTCTAAAAACAGTAAGCAAAGCAATGTAATCTTCATAAAATGTCCCAACACATTATTAAATGATTCAGTCGCATTATTTATTATTACAACACAAATAATCAAATATTTGATGTGGGTAAGGTACCTTCAGTTATTCTAAAAAAAAAAATTGAATTCTTAATTTTATGCGAATGCAAAATCTTCCATGTTCACCTATCGTAATCGCTTTGCAAGTTCAGACGTAGGAGGGGGGGGGGGTGTGACGTCATCGCCCCCACACGGCGGGCGGCGCGGCGCCGCGGGGCGGGGCGGCTGCACGTTTTTATTACCACGTAGCTGTAGCCCAGTTCCTAGGCAATAGTTAATAACAAATTAAACGTAAGTTTCTTAGTTCACTTTCGTAATGGTTAAGACATGATAATGGGATCAGTAGGTATGTACTAAACCTGTACGTAAGTAGTTAATATTGTATTTAATTTTGTAGTTAATTAAAGACAGGAACAGCAATGTTTTCGTGTAAAACATCGGCCTGTCTTGTTGTATTTGTCAATAGTTACTTAGGTAAAGGTTCGCGAACTTTCGCGTAGGGCTGGCTACCCTGCCGGGCCATGCCACCCTGCTATTGAGTATTCACCGATCGCTGCCTGTTCGGATCGGACCATTTTCTCCCTGACTAAGAGCCCTTGGCCGATACGATAAGGTATGTTTCTTTATTTAAAGAAGTTGAGTCTTTATTTATTTAATATATGGGCCCTAATTAATTCACTTTTTTGTTGCCTGAAATAAAGTTATTATTATTATCATTGCAAAAGACTTGGAAATAATCTTTGATGATAAGTTGACTTTTAGAGATCACTATGATTAGATAACTAATAGAGGCTACCGTCTTCTTGGATTTATTACCCGTATAACAAAAGGCTTTAAGAATCCTAACAGCGCCTTACACTTACACCAGAGTGTTATCCGACCGACCTTGGAATACGCCAGCGTTATTTATATACTACTAGCAGCCCGCCCCGGCTTCGCACGGGTATTTTAAAGAATTTTAAGTTCTTACATACACACGTTAGTTATGGTAGTTTATTATTGAAGTTTTCATAGGGATCACTAACTTTAAAAATATTCTTTAGCCTATGATTATCATTCTAATGATGTTTTTTTTTTGTAGTGAAAATGTTTTACCTATGTTTGCAACTTTGATTATATACTTGTCTACTTATAAAAAATGAGCAATAAGATGGATACCTTACGGTCTTTGATTATGACAAGTATATAATCAAAGGTTTGCAACACTTTTCTTGTTATGTTTACATCTGGGTCTACAATCTGGCTCAATGCTGAAACTTTATTTATAAATGTGTAAAATATGATTGTAAACTGCTTTGTAATTTTATCACAATAAATAAATAAATATCATTAGGTACAGACAGAAGCATTAATTGGTAACCCCCCTAATAGCTAAAGTTTACATTGCAAATCACTGTACGATTTACAAATCTTTTACTCAAATAGGTACTAAGAAACAAAAACGTAACACCCAGTGGGAATCGAACCAGACATCCAATCGCTCACATGCCAAGTAATGCACGCACCAACCAACTAAACCAACGAACCAGTTATCTAAGCGTCGAAATTTTATGTTATTAGTGTTCGACAGCGGATTTTTATTTATGAGATCTCTTTACAGTGGATAAGAAAAAAAAGAAGTATTTGAGGGTAGATTTAAATATAATCTTGGTGAATAATGAAAAGGTCACTAGCCATACTCAATTCTAGTCTTGACTTACTGGTTTGAATCATAAATGAATTGAAGAATATTGAAGGAAATTATGCAAATTAAGAATTTTGTGAGAATAAGATCGCGGTGCTATTCGAACAGCAAATGAGTAATCAGGAGATTGCTCGTTAGCTTTGAATTACGGTAAGTTATCAACTTATTATTCTTGTGTCATAATCATTACGAAACAAATACATATTTTTTTAGTAAAACCTTGTTATCTTTAACTTCATTTAAGTATTGATTTGTTGTCTTACAGATAAAAACCGTGCGCTTAAGTGTAATGTGGGGATGTGAATGTAAGAAGCAATGGCAGATAAACAACAGGAGTGTATTACAAATCAGTGAAGTCGCCACAATAATATTGTTGACATTCAGACTAGTTCGCCTTTTGCATCCACTCGTTCTACTGCTCAACAATATTTGATATCAACATCAACAGAAGGCATGCAGCTGATATACTTACACAATTATCGAGCAGCAAAAATAGGACTGTCTGCTGAACTCCATCGTAGGGCATGAATAACTTTAGGTAAGGTTAAGGTTTAGGTTATCTATGATTATTTCATCATAATAATGATATTTTTAACAAGTTAGTATTTACACGAACTAAATTAACATTATAACAGTTGACTTTTTTTTTCTTTTTAGGTTTTGGAGATGGATATCCTCTATGGGTCCTGGAGAAAATATAGTAAAAATAACTGGGCGCATGAATGACGAGCTTGAAAGTGTTGAAGGTTACTACGCGGATCGCGTATCCAGAAGCCCAAATTTATTTTGTCCATGATAATTGTGCAGTGCATCGTACGAGGATGGTTTCTCAAGGGTTGTTCATCTCTACAAGGCATTACTGTTATTTCTTGGACATCTAAAAGTTCGGACCTAAATCCGATAGAAAATATGTGGGGTCAAATGGTTTTAAATTGAGATCCGATCCGTTAGCCCTTAAGCTATTAAGCGATAAGTATCACTAAATATAAAGGACGATAAATATCACTACCTACTAAACTCTAATGTAATTTTACCTTTTAACATTGTCAGAAAAACTCCATTTGACCTCATTTATTTTCAAAACTACCTGATTATTTAGTATTCCATGATTTACACGAGATCCAAATTGTTTAATTCATTAGATTAGCAAAGTAAATGAAAACATGTGTATTCTCGAGCACTAAATCGAAAATGGAATATTATTTTTCAGGATAGGAAGCTATTTGTAAGTAGGCTAAATAATAAAATAAAACATTAATTAAATTTTTTGTGTTGTTGTTTGTGTAGGCAAATTTTTGAAAAAATAAACGTAATTGTTTACCTGAAATTATTATTTTTGTTTCATTTTATCAATTACTTTAAATTCATACTAATAGACAAAAACTTCACTATTACACATAGATAAATGTCATTACATTACTAAAATTAAGTAGTAGTTAAAAAACAAAAACATCCACTGCAAGGATTCGATGACGATCATTACGATGTGCGGTGACAGAATCTCGGTTACACTAACCACTACACCATAGTTACATGTGATACAGGCTCGAAATTTCAGTATCGTTACTCCTGATAAAAGAAATGTAGGTGTTGAAAAAAACATTTGTTTTTTATTTAAACAATTAAACAAACTTTATAAAAAAAACAAAATTAGAAAATATTGTAAATTAAAATGAATATATAAATCTTCACGGGTTTGAACCTACATGCTACTGAATGATAACTATGACATATTCTGTGAGGGGGTTACCAATTAATGCTTCTGTCTGTACCTATGCTGCTGCTGAGATTGTAGACGACCGCCGCTTGGATATAATAATTATTATTTATTTCAGCACCAGGTACCATAATAACACATTAAAGAAATTAACACAACTCTTATACCGCTTAAAAATCTAAATAAAAAACTAATACACAACTACTAACTAAAATACAAAATTTACTGACGTCCTCAAAAGTTATTTATAAATTAATGTCTTTAAAATATGTCTTTTCCTCATAATTAATAAAAATAATGATAATAATTTAAAATAATAATAATAATAAAATGTACCTACTTAAGTTCAACACACTACGTTATTGCCTTTTACGTGAAGCTGCGACAAGCGGCTCAAAATAGCGCAGTCGGCTTTGCTCGCTAAAACTTTCAGCAGGCAATTCTCGCTAGTGTGGACCCGGCGCAGCAACGATGCGGCTCTCTTTCGCAGGATGGCATGGAAACCATCAGTCTGAGCATCAGCAAACATGCCCGATGCGCTGCAGTATTTGGGCAGCCGCACAAGCGCTCTGATATAATTACCTGTTTTACTGATTACCTAATTGTTATGTATGTAACATGTCCAGACTTGTCCACCTTGTTTGTACAACAAGATCGACAAAGTTAGGACCATAGTACGGGTTCATGTCTGAACCAGTTTGTTATTGGCTACCTAGCACAATACACGTATTTACTCAAATATGGTGTTTTATTGGACATAACAGTGGCG
>CAWVOY010000068.1:0-21658 GCA_963931895.1 Eupithecia pulchellata | reverse complement strand
AGCATCAGCTTCCACAATCGCCTTTAATTCGTCGTTGTCAGAACGGCAATTTCATGGGTAAAGAAAGACCTATTATTTTTTATCATTGCCTATCCTTAAGAATGGAACACAATCTGAAAAAACATTAAAAATAGGACTAAATTAAAATTATTAGAAAATATTTTTTTTATCTTTCTGTTGCATAGGTACATATTCGGAATTGCAGTTCCAAAGTAGGTACCTAACCAATTGTTTGAGTGTAGAAAACTTCAAAACTGAGGATCGATATTAGGGTCATATAGATTATGGTTGGCATTGCTACCAAGACGAAAAGGTAGGTAGGTAAGTACAATAAAAAAAGGCTTCTTGTTTGACTTTACTTCTTTGATAAGGCAATATGTGTCTGATGGTTATGTGTGTCTGATGTTAGGTACCTACTTTGGAACTGCAATTCCGAATATGTACCTATGCAACAGAAAGATAAAAAAAATATTTTCTAATAATTTTAATTTAGTCCTATTTTTAATGTTTTTTCAGATTGTGTTCCATTCTTAAGGATAGGCAATGATAAAAAATAATAGGTCTTTCTTTACCCATGAAATTGCCGTTCTGACAACGACGAATTAAAGGCGATTGTGGAAGCTGATGCTACACAATCTACGGCTGAATTAGCAGCAGCTTTCGACGTTAGCGTCAAAACAATATTGGTCCATTTACGTCAAATTGGCAAGGTAAAAAAGCTTGACAAATGGGTGCCCCACGAACTCAATGATCGCCAGCGCGAAGTACGCGTCGAGACGTGCCTTGCACTGCTCAACAGACACACAAATGAAGGAATTTTGAACCGCATTGTTACCTGCGAAAAATGGATTCTGTTTGATAACCGCAAGCTCTCAGCAAGTTGGTTGGATCCTGGTTCAGCACCTAAACAATGCCCTAAACGAAAACTCACCCCTAGAAAAGTGATGGTCACTGTTTGGTGGTCTAGCGCCGCCGGTGTGATTCATCACAGCTTCTTACCAAACGGGATGAGCATTACTGCAGATGTGTACTGTGAACAACTGAACACAATGATGGAGAAGCTGGCACATCTCCAACCAGCATTGGTCAATCGCTCCTCTCCGCTGCTCCTGCACGACAACGCGCGACCTCATACTGCATAGCAGACGGTATCCAAGTTGCAAGAACTGGGGTTGGAAGCTCTCCGTCATCCGCCCTACTCACCAGACCTTGCGCCTAGACTACTACTTTTTCCAGAATTTGGATAACTTCTTGGCGGGAAAAAAATTCAATAGGTACCCGAGAGGCAGTACAAAATGCCTTTGAAGAATTTGTTGTCTCCCGTCCTGCTGATTTCTTTAAGGGAGTCAATAAACTGCCACTGCGTTGGCAAAGATGCATTGATTGCATGGGTGATTACTTCGATTAATACAAATAAGAAATACATGAAAAAAATTCGTTTAATTTTTTTCATACAAAACGGCAATTTCATAGGTAAAGACCTATGTGTAGGTGATTTGATTGCACAAGGCTATCTTAATATTTATTAAAACCCATGCTTAGTATTTACATGAAATATCACATATGGATCTGTGGGTTTATGTGGTAGAAAAAAAAATAGGATAAAAAAGATAACTAATAATTATTATCACAGTGTACATATAGACAGTGTGGAAACTACCTACAAACGCTCGAAACGGCTCACTCACACAAGCACGCGCATTTACGAGAGCTCTAAGGGGTTTTCGCAGTGCTGTCAGTAGCGGTTGGCGCGTCGCGACGAGCGGTCATGCGTAAATTAGTTTTTTGAAAAATGCTCGATTATATTGCGTTGTATACAGCTGTGTGAACTCAGTTTCATCGAAACCGGATCCTTTCGTTTAAAATACGAAAGGTATTAAAATACCTTTCGTATTTTAAACTTCCTGCTGATTATTATAAGAAAAATGTACTATTATTATTATTGTTATCGAATAATGAGTCCGTGTAATTGATCATAATGAATTCTTGAATTTATTTGAAAATCCAGAATGACGGCGGTTAAACTGCCGTCTTTCAGGTTGTATAGCTAGAATGAGAATATTTTATACAAAAATTCCTATAAAGAATTCCGACGTGTCGTAGTAGACGCAAGTACTTTTATGTGAATCATTTGTAATAATTAAGATTGACATATTAAGAAATTTTTTTTTAATTGCTAGGTAGAAATCACATGCATTTTCGGATTGAAACACGGTACGGTTTACAGCCGCTCATGAGCGTTGCCCACGCGCCACCAGCAGCGCTGCTGTGTCTGCGCGCGCCGTAAAGTTACAACCCTAGTGCTATAATGGAGCGTAGGTATTTATTTCTTCAACTAGGCTTAGTTTCGATACTGGTCCATATGTATACTGTGTTATTATGCAACTGAGACGTCATGATAATGTCAACTTTGACGTTAGAAAAAATTTATACCTGAGTCTTGGAACGCAACCAAAGGGAATAAAACCAATAATGTGCCCAGTAAGTTTATCTATGAATGTGCCCCTACCCTACCCTACGTTCCGTGTAGGGATGTTGCGGATCCACTTTTTTCCACATCCGCGGATGCGGATGCGGATTTGTATAAAAGGAGATGAAAGAATGAAAGAAAAATTTATTGTTTAAATAAAATAAAAAAAAAGCTCTTACATACAAATACATAAATATAAAAAACGAAAGAAGACAATAGGGGTGAATTCAGCTTATGCCGCATGCATTATAAGTATAATAAAGCATGTTGCGCTGGTTTTAAATCATCCCTCTCGGTAGATGGGCACCGAGAAGTTGAGGTTATTGCAGGATTTTTGAAGCACATTTATGTATATCGAAAGATTCGTCAAGTGCGAGTGTAACTCGCGCGCTGAGGGTTTTGAACTTTTGTCGTATAGATAGGTTCGTATATTGACGACCTCTTGGCGCGGTGGGCCAAGGTCCGCTTACAAAGCAGGAGGTTGCGAGTAGATATTTGTTCGGGTGTTCTGGTATGGTAAGTACACATAAATATATCTATCTATGTGATACCTATACTGTATTTACTATAAAACACTTATCTTGTGGCTAAATGATGCTGTGTGGATTTTCCAGGATACATAACTCTACTCAATTTTTTTTTGAAGCGCGTCCGCATCCGCATCAGCTCCGCATCAAATTATGCGGATGCGGATGTCAAAATCAATGCGGATGTTCCGCATGTGCGGATGCGGATGCGAATATTCGCAACATCCCTGCTTCCGTGGTAAACGTACCAGTGTTGCTGTCAAAATGAAAAAGCTCCTCGCCGCCGGCGCCGTACACAAATTTGGACCTACAAACTTTAACTCAAAAAATGCTCAAAAAGTTGCTTTTTATTATGTGAGCCGTTATATTAACAAAATGTGTAAATAGACCTTTGACACAGATTAAAAGGCAAAAGTGTTGATGTAGGTATGTTTGTTGAGCCTTCGGTAGGGAAAAAATTATTTAGGTACTTATATAGCAGGTAATATAAGTTTTAAAAATATAGGTAGGTACAAAACTTTCAACATAAATATAGTTAACCAATCTTCGTCTGAAAAATAAATTATAAAATAGAAAACTTAATAAAAAATAAATTGAATGACCTGTACCTAAATCTTGTTTACAACACTTCCAGGTTATAATTATAACTTCTGGATGCACTCGCGCGCATGAACCAAAGCAACCGTGCGCTGACTCTTTGTTAATTAGCAAAAACTTATCCTTATGATGAAGCCTTTCGATCGGTATGATAAAGCTACAGGGTAATTATTTTTCTCGTGTAACGTGTTCGATTCCCGGTTCACCCATGTAACTATTTAAAAACCTATGAATGCAGTTTAAATTGCTTTTTAAATTAAAATAATGTCTTCTTTCAGTAAAATTTTCCATCTACAATATTTAAGGTACTTTCCCTCCATGTGGCATCGCTGTGGGACGCCCTGTATAAGCGACTACAGCAGCTATCACCTTGAATTTCAAAATTACATTTTAATAGGTACTTACTGTAGACTAGACTATAGGGCTGAAATCAGTGAACAGCTATGAAATGTTTTATTAGTTCACTGGCTGAAATGTTTAACTGCAATTCTTTGCTCCTAAACTTCTGAAATTAATAAACTTTGACTTGAAATTGCGTTATTTTTAAGCTATGCTTCATTGATTTAGACAAAATAATACCTTTTAAGAAGGTACCACCTATCAAAACAACACAATGTTTTTCATATGAAGTTTGTAAGAACCTAAATTAAGGATTTACAAGTAGTTGTAGTTGTAGGTAATTTAAATGGTTTACCTATAGCACCTCACTTTGTGATGTGATGTCACCGTTGGTTAGTGACGTAGTAAAGTTTGGACAGTTTGTTGAGCACGTAAACTAAACACAAGAGTCACTGAAGTACCTAGAGTTTATTAATTTGCAATGACACAGTTACTTAGAGTGGCAAATCTTTACTAAAATGTCACTCTCGCGGGGTGTAGGTCACATAGGTACTGGCACAGTGTACTATTGTATACTGTGGTACCTACTGGTGTTTAAAATGTATAGGTACGTAATCTAGGTAAATAATTATCGCGTGCGACACAGAATACCTAAATCGCCGCGTGCGCAAAATCGACAATGTAGGGTGAAACCATACAAAGTCCAACTTACGTAGGTAAATAAAAACGAAAAATTAATAATATTTGTCTATTCGATACGTACAGGTTAGGTACATTACCCAACTCAAACCACTTACCACGGAAAAATTACGTTATGTAGGGTACCATCTAATTTGTATTGAAGGTTATCAATAAAGTTTGTTAAGCACCAAATAATAATCTCCACATGACTTCAACTGTATATAATGTATTATTCAACGCTTTCTACTCGCATATCCTTACCGCTGGACTTGTTGGTGTCAATACAAGATATAGGTAGTAGGTAGGTATGCAGTTCGTTGGTTGCGAGTCGAACACTGTCCCTCCGGAGTAGGTCGGGCTCCAGGCTACACGTGCACTGAAGAGAAACCCACACAATGACCGGCCTCATGTCGCGCGCGCTGAACAATCTCTTCGCTAGCATCCATCGCGGCGAGCGACCAGCCTAAGGAGTACGAGGTATGTTTTGAGGGTTTCGCCACAACCTCCTGCTTTGCAGTTGGGCCTCCACCCACCGCGCCACAGATGTCGTCACATTATAACTATGTATTCAGGTCTTGTGTGCTCGTTGGAGGTATGAGAGACATGTGCCTACCTACTTATCATAATCCGTGCTGCTTTTGACACTCGGCAGCTGCATCGCACTGGGAATTCTAATTATTATCTGTAGGTATCGTACGTCCGGCTAACCGCAATGCGCGTGAGGTACCTAATACACATTATACACCATAGTACAGTACGTACACCAGCTGCCTCATGGTGGAACATTTCTTCTTTCAGTGGTCCACTTAACATCACTGGGGCGGCCAGTGATTCACTTACACCTACGCAACTGGCATTGATTCTTCATTGAATTCTTATACCTACCAACGATTTTTGACACTTCTATCACAGTACACATGTGCTTCTATACTTAGTAAGTAGGTACCTATTGATGCGCAGTGCGGGCTGTCATCGCAATACTATTTTTATTGTTTTTAGGATTCCGTACCCGAAGGATGAAAACGGGACCTTGTTACTAAGTAGGAAGTACTAGTTAGTTCCTTACCTCTTGCTGCTTTATACATTAACTGTGACACTGTACAATATCCCGGCGCAATTTCCCATTCGAGTCTGTGTTCTCGAAGTTAATCGCTTCCATTGTTGCCCTAGTTCACATATGCAGATTCTAAGCGCAACCTGTATTGCAACTTATTGTAAATTTAGAAATAAAAGACATTATTTACTCGATTGTTTTTTTTTTAATTTAAAATTTCAAAAAGCAAATACAATAATCACCGCAATGACTCATCTCATAAAGCTTTACACATAAAGTAGTTATATTTAATAGTAGAATAATAAATATTATAACAAACAGTGAAGTACTCGGCGCTAATAAAAGAATGTGTCACACTCCCCCCGCAGCTCCTCCCCCCCCCGGCTCCTCCTCCCCCTCCCCCTCCCCCTCTACTTGTCCTTGTCACTGTCGGCCTTCCTGCCGATAGGCACGGCCGCGCGCACCCTGCAACAGACAACAGACAACAAGCCGCCGTCACTGACTGCGCCGCACTGGTGCATATACAACACCACCTCTGTGGCTCAGTGGCCGAAGTTCATCTGCGACATAGGAGGGTTCGATTCCCGCCTCGGAACAGATCATTATACTATCAGCAGATATTTTCGCCGGATGTTCTGGTCTTTTTAATTTTAGTGTATTAAGTATATCAGTCATCTAGCACCCATAACACAAGCGCTACTTAACTTGGGGGTAGATGCTGTGTGGATTGTCCAGCAGATTTACCAAAGTTGTACTTTGGTAAATTTACCTAAATTTTAATTATATATAAATAAAGGTAAGTACTTTAGAAATTGTATTGGATCAGGATCCCTTTTCATAATGCGTCCCGACGTGATGTAAGATTCCTGACTGAACTTAGACTTCTTGATTTCTTTCATGAATGAGTTAGTTAGGTATCCGTATACATTACATTAGAGACATGTACAGTGTACGTACTTGGCGGTGATGTCGTTGATCCTGGCGCGCGCCAGCTCCAGGTTGGCGTCCACCTGCGGCTTGTTCATCTCGTACGCCTTGGGCAGCGTGAACAGCGCTATCCACCCTGCAACGCAACGCAACGCAACACACCCCCTTACAATGTGAACACGGACAAACGAACGCGGCGTTCAAACGTCCGTGGCCTGCGACAAGCTGTGCACCGGGCTGGCCTTCGGAGTGGCACCATCGATGCAACAACAACAACGGCAGAATGAGACGCGAGGCAGGTCAGGGGAGCTGACGCCGGGTTCAGTACATACGTTACGGTTAGCAGGCAGTAAAACGTGCCTATAGTTACATAATTATTATTTTGCTAAATAACTCCGGCTTCCTAGTCCGCCCCTTTTCGTAGATGAGCAATCAAAATGGATTCCGTGCCATAGACTTCTATAGGGTGCTAAACTCTTTAGTAAAAATTAGCAAAACATAATGGTTTTGTTTAATATTATTGCGGAGATTTTCATTAGGCCAGATTGGTTTGGCGAAGTGAGAAGGCAAAGAGAAAGGCGCGAGCAAAAAAAAAATAAAATTTTTCAGGCCACCGCCTGAAATAGTTTCGCGCCACGTCACCCAAGGTAAATGGCGGCATACCGAAATTCTTTTGAAAATTATTTCGGAGGTTATTTATCAAATTAAGACCAGCGTATTGACGCCGCCGAGCAAAGCAAGCCCGAGGAAAAAAGGGTTTAAGATAATACATTATCTAAAATTGTATTTCATGTTAGCCGATGACCCCTGACCTCGAGGCCCTTGTACCAGCTTGGTACGCCACTGCTGGGCGGCAATCATCTACTGTTGTAAGTGTTGTGTGGTAGTGTACTGACCGAGGATGATGAGCGTGATGCCGTTGAAGCAGGCGCCCACGTAGGTGAGGCACCACAGCAGCACGCCGAACTTCAGCGAGTCCACCAGGTCCTCCACCAGGAATAGCCTGCAGCCGACCGCGACCAGGTTAATGCTGTTCCAATCTATACCTACCTACCTGCTTATATCTCTACCTACGTGTTCCGTACGGATCTCACTGTCTGCGTTATTATTAAAAATAACGGTTAGTTTCGCTATGCTCGATTCCCTCTATGCACTGATCCTAAAATACCTAACAAAAAGTGCCGCTATGCACAGAATCAGATTCTTGGACTGTCGAAAGGAAAATGCTTATGTTTAAATATCACAGTCATCTAAAATGTACCCACTATACACATCGTGTTGCTGTTTCTTAATGCTCACTTTATTGTCCCCAACATAAATAATTAACAACAGTAGCTATAACAACAGTAGCCTTTGTATTTTATATACATATATTAAGGATTAAGTTATTTTGAAACTTTCTGACATGGGGAGAGAAGCGTAAAAAAAATCCCAAAAAATTCTTTGTTTAAAACTGAATTATTGACACATGGAATCTTATCCATTTTGAGATGAAAGGAACCAATGATTCAGTATCACGCAGTGTATACAACGTAAAAGCAACGTTATTCAGAAGGTGATATGTAGGTAAGTACTCTATTTAGCATTAACTTGTATCTGTCGTGGCCATATCGTAGATTTGCCCACTTCATGAAATGCTCGAGAATTTCATGAAATGGTCGCATTTCATGAAATATTCCACTGTCTATTGGCCACATCATGATGTGATTTGGGCAGATCAATGATAAGAAATCGTTTCTCGATATGGGCAACTAAACGCGCGGCTTCTTCATGAAATGGTCAAGATTATTTGATCATATCGTAAAGTAGTTGCATTAATTACCGGTAGAGGCGCTGCAAGCGCTTGGTTTATGTATGAAGATGGCGGCCGCTGTTGTTTCTCGCAGTGAAAAATTTTATAATTCGTTATTAAATGAGGAAGAAAGTGATAACAAAATAGTTTACGACGAAAAAGTTCTCGATTATTTTGCAAGTCACGAAAAAACTCAACAAAATGTAATTTTTTTTAGGTTAGTGAAACAAATTAAGGAGAGTAGGGTGACTACGCAAAAGAAATCCATGGACTTTACTGGCTGTCAAAATATGACATTTTGGAAACTGCGGATGAGGAATATCTTATATTCAAGAAAAAATGCGTCGACGATCCTACTAGGTATTCGTAATAAGTAATTCCGACGGAGAAGTATTTTGAAATATTAAAGGAAGTTCATAAAACCGTAGGACATGGTGGACGATTTTAATTCGTATATTGTGCATTCCATGTGAATTCTTATATTACTTTTGTAACTATGTACCAAAGAACCAACTTATTTTTAAATTATTGTTTACTATATAAAAAGGAAAGTGTAACTTTACGTTTTTGATGTTTAATTTTGTTACAAAAATTTGATTCATTTTGTTTGTGTCAGTTGGATTTAATTACAATAAACAAGTTCTTAACATCTGGATTTTTATAAAATATTATTTATACGATCCGGCCAAATGTGAATGACAAAATCGTGAAATGTTGACGATTAAATGATTTGATCAAATTAAGTTGCCCACATCATGAAATGCCACCATTTCATGAAATTCTCGAGCATTTCATGAAGTGAGCAAATCTACGATATGGCTACGACATATCAATTTCAAACGCTACTACATTAGTAATGTTTCAGGTAGCAATATTATCGATATTTAGATAAATGCTCTCGAAGGAACTGTTTTTCGTTAGCGTCGGCCGGGCGGAGTCCCTTTCTGCCACGTGAGGCAGTGTGAGGCTGCTCTCTCCGCGGACGTAGGTTGCGGTGGGCTGGTGAGGCGGCGGTAGACAGTGAGGTGAGGAGTGCGACGGTACCTGCGCAGTTCATTGTTGCCCGCGTTGAGGTGCGCGGTGGCGGCGGCGGCCAGCGCCTGCGCGCGCTCCGCCGGCACGCTGATGTCCGTCTCCAGCAGCCATCTGGAACCAAACACAGATACCTACTAACTCTTTACTCTGTATACTGCCTACACTGCCTGTATACTAGGTATACTTAATCATTCTAGCATAGCGCGACAAACTACGCACTTTTAGGACCTCTTTTGGGATTCGATATCGATTTCGAAACTCTTAAGGTCTCTCTTTCTTATATTTTTATTAATTTAATCTTTAATATATAAACTACTGCCGCTATTAACTTGAAATTTTAAATGATAATAAATTTTGTGTAACCGACGATTTACGGAAAACAAAATTAAGTGAAATGAAGATTATCAGCACAAATTTTATGAGAGATACAAAGTCAAAAGGTAGGCCAAGCCTAAACCATGTGCTTTTTTCTATTTAGTTTAGGAAGAGATACGAAAATAGATTTTGGTGGCCACCAAGGGCAACTTCGTATCTCTTCCTAAACTAAATAGAATAAAACTATTACAGAGGCATTAAAAAAAGCTTATGATAGGTATCACAAACTGGACGATGGATTTTTGAAAATTCCTTTGTTAAATCATAAATCATAAAATCATTTATTCACAGAAAGCATGTCAAATATTACAATGGTTATAATGTGTGACAGGTATCAATGCAATACTACCAGAAGTTATGGTCTGGTGTGTGAATATTAATACTACCTACTTACTACAAATTACTCTTTTGGAAACTAAATTAAAAATTTCTTGTTGCTTTAAAATTTAAATATTCGTCCACGCTATAAAAACAATGAGTCAGTAGCCATTTGTTAAGTCTATTTTTAAACAATGTCATTGGTAAGTGCTTAAATTCTATCGGTAAGTTATTATATATCTTTATTGCCATGCAAAACGAATTTCTGGCGAAAAGCTTCGAAAGGTGATTTGGCATATAAATCTTATCTTTATGTCTAGTTTGCCTAGATAAAACTTCTCCCTTAGTTTTGAAATACTGTGGGTATTGTCGAACAAATATGCAGATTTCCTTAATATACAAACAAGGCAAGGGAAGAACTTTAGTTTTTTTGAATAAGGGTTTACAGCTGTCTAGAAACCAGGCTCCGCAAACCGCACGCAAACACTTTTTTTGGACCTTAAAGGCTCTGAGCACCTCCACCGACTAAACAGAATAATAACATAAAGTAGGTGGTGGCGCTAGTTTAGGTGCTCTATGCGCCTTAAGAAGAATTTTCCATATCAAACTAAATAGGTAAATATTTCCAGTGGTGTTTGTACGGAATCAGCACAGCCAACACTGACCGCGACCGACCACATTTATTCCTATCTAGTATGTTTTCATGCAACATTTACTGAAATTTGGATTTTTTTGAGTGCAATAAATAATGGATCTAGGATTAACTTCGCGGAAATCCTACGAGTATGTAACATATTGACTAGTGTGTAACAGAACAGTGTGATGCTAGTTCAGTTCAGGCAGGTGATGCGTAGGCGGAGGGTGGGGTACACTCACTTGAATGGGTGACCATCGTTGGTCTTTTGCACTGCCTGTAGTATGTTCTTGTATATGCGGAAGGCGACGGCGGCGGAGAGCGCCAGCAGCGAGGCGTAGGCCAGCACCGACACCACGGAGCAGCAGGCCAGCGCCACTAGCAGCGCCAGCCCCGCGCCCAGCGCCGCGCCCGAGCGCGCCCCGTCCCGCCAGTAGATCAGCGACTCCACTGGAACACAGCGCGCGAAACATCAACAACACACAGTACAGGGGAACATGAAGCGGAGAAAGTATCGATCGACATCTCAAAACTGGTTCCGTCGACCGCGACACTATGAGATCACCTCTTCACTCAAAAAGTATACGTGTCCAAAATATAAAAGTTAACCTACAGGCGAGGCGGCCCCCGCACGCCTCGCTGACTTGTAATTGTAACCAAGTAGTAACCCGAGACAGGGCTCCGCGGCGGCGCGGCGTGGCGCTGCTCCTAGCACGACAACTAGACTGGATCGAACGGACGCGGACGGGGCGCGAGGAGCCACGCACTAGCCACTCCAGTGAGTACCGCTACCTATCCAGACTCGCTTCGAAGACGCGCCCGCGCAGCTAAGCGCGCAATACCGCGGAGAGATCGGAATAAGAAACAGCTGCTACAATAAAACAACTGGTCCGGTGAGAAAGTACTCATAATAGTAGTCCACGCGGACACTAATGTGATAACATGACATAAGCTCGCAAGCTGCTACTTCTGTGCTGATTATCTCAATTAGGAATGTTTCCGACGGACAAACGTCGATAAACATCGCTCACTATCACTCAGTTCCGTAGGAAGCGGAAAGCTTGTTCAGCGCGGCCGAGCTTCCACGCAAACCATGAATGAGCCAAAGCTCAACGAGTGGTAATCACAGGGTCGGTGGTCCGGGGTGTAGGGGGTCACTCGCGGCGCGAGGGCGTGTCAGAGGGAGCGGGGGGGAATACCTGGTCCACGGGGAGGCAGGTTCTCGTACTGCGCGGCGTGTCGCGGCGACTGCTTGGGACGAGCCATGGTGGCGGAGTGAGCGAGCGAGCGGCGCGCGGCGCGCCACGCGGACACCTTTCACACACGTCACCTGACACTCGCTGCTGACGACGCGCTCCGCGACCGCGACCGCGACCGCGGCGCGGGCACGTCTCGTGCCTCGGGACAAGGACCCGCGCTGCTGCATACCTTATCAGAGTAATCAGCACTCAAGTAGGTCGGTGCTTGCTTAAAGTCAGTCGCAACCTTGTTGCGGACGCGGGCGGCGGCGGGTCACATCGAGAACAACTTCAGATTCAGAACATTATTTCTTTATGCTTACAAAATAAGCACATGACAAGTCAAACTCGAAAGTAACCCTTACTTTCGAGTAAATTATAAATAACGAAATAATATACTACCAACTAGGTAGGTACCTAGTTAAGTACAGGTAAGTATAGAGAATATCTATCACTTTGAATAGATAGCCATTGACCGAACAACTTTAGAAACGTTTTGATTAATTGAATCTTTATATTTTTAGGATATTGACATCGTTTTCAAAACCCTTATGGGATCGCCCTTTTCTGTTTTGTTAGTCGAGAGCTGCAGAAGTTATTTTCTTGATTAGCCCACCAACTTAGAATTAGAAGATCGAAAATTTATAAAATTCGGTAGGTAGGAAGATAGGTACAGGTACCAAAGCCAAAGATTGCTACCTATTAAATTCTTCGGCTAAAAGCTCGAAGGAAACGGAGACAACATTTTAAAATGTTGTCTTCCAACAAATAGGTACTTGAACAAGACTTTGAACTTGAATAAAGGATATATCAACCCAATACAATGAATAGTATAACCTCGTGCTAAAACAATGACCTATCTGGTTATCATCACTTGTTATTTGTAAACAGACCCAGATCCGTCGGCCGCGTCTCGTCGTCTAGGATCCCGGATCTCGGGATCGCGGCCATTTGCTCGCCCCGAAAATCCTGGGACATGGCCTATACCTACTTGGTCAGTCTCGGGACTTACCATAAGCAAATCAAAGTTTGCATTCCGTAGTTCTTCATTATTAGGTATCATTCATTCATTACTTATCGTTTAGATTAGAATTACGTAAGTAGCTCACACTCACACTGTAAGTAGGTTCAAGAATGAAATTAAAGCTTTTGTTTTGAGTGTTTTTTGGGAAGGATGCGGCACTACCGGGTCCAGCCAGCTATTTGCGTCAGCAAGCTCGTTGGATGCAAGGAGTAAGTTCATGGCCGCTGGCGCTGTGCGTCACGCCGCGCCGTCGCCGCGCCGCCGCCGCCTGCGGTACCTACCTACGTTCCGTCCGAGGCTACTTCCTGCAGGTCAACGACTCCAACTCAACTTACACAGATTCAATACCTACCTACTAGATCTGGCTCTGAGATAATACCTGCTTATATAAATACTAGCGATCCGCCCCGGGTTCGCACAGGTATTGAAAAAAAATACAATTTTCATGCGGAACCTTAAACTGAAAATTGAAAATATTCTAAAGCCTATGTTCATCACGGAAATTTTAGGATTATAATGGTGAAACAATTTTTCAAATCGGTCCCGTTGTTTAGGAGCCTATTCAATTCAAACAATCAAATCTTTCCTCTTTATAATATTATATTATATAGATAGTATAGATAATAAGGTGCACCTGTTATGGGTTCAGGCTCATATCTCGACATTTCAAGGGCACTCGGTATTGCTATGTTTTTTTTTGGAAATAAATAAACATTACTTTATGAGAAAAAAATAAAATATAAAATTTTGTCATCAACTTCTCGATGTCTAAGCACAGAACTCAGCATAAGTAAGGCACTCTTTTAGATTTCTGTGCACGCAGACAAGCAAACTTCATTACTACTTATCAGCTAAATAATACACAACAAACCAAACAGTTTATGGTCAGTCGTCAACAGTAACAAATGAGCAGAAATCAACAAAATATCGCAAGTTCAACGGTAAGTTTTACATGGTTCTAACAGCATTTGAAAGTAGATGGATATTAGTACGACTTAGATTTGGAATAAGAAATATGGGTTTGTGTTATTTATGCATTGAAGTATTTGTACATATTATAATAAATTACGTGGTCGAGAACCGTGCGACGATATATTAAGAAAATCCCGTTTTCGTTCGCATGGTGTCCACCACGTGTCCACGCTCTGAGCGTCTAATTAAATTTATTTTGGTCAGGAATTGGAAATAGTTAAATGACGTGCCGATTACAACTCTAGCTACCTATTTAAATCTTGCAAAAATCTGTATAAAATTGTGTACCTATTTGAAATCTTCAGGTTTTTTGTATAGTAGGTATTAGATTGTATTTATACAATACAATATGTATTTCAGTCAGTTTTACTTAATTTTAAAATAAGCTATGCAATAATAAAAATACAGCGGTTGAGAACTGATACGTAAGACAAGAGCACTAATACACCAACGTCTGGGACATACAGACAGACCTACAGAGTCCCAAAGTCAATCAGCTAGTTTATTTATTCATTTAGTAAATTAGAGTACTGTAAGTAAAATTGTCGAAATTATACAAGACTCCGCCCCGGCTTCGCACGGGTATTATACAAAAATTTCAGATATTATACACTCATACGATGCGTTTCACAGTTTTCATACGGATCCCTTACTTCTTTTAACAGCATTGGGGTTTTTGACATTGACTCGACACTCCATAACTGACACTGGCCGTAGAGAAAAAGCAAGCACCGTGCGCTAATATACAACCTCTTTTTCTATTATGACGCGCCATAATAGAAAAAGAGGTTGAATATACAGCGCACGGTTCAATTATTGAATTTTTGATGCTAATCCCTAACTTTTTTGAAAATATTATATAGAAAATATTATATAGCCTATGTTCATCACGGAAAATTTACGATTCTAATGGTGAAAGAATTTTTCAAATTGGTCCAGTAGTTTCGGAGCCTATTCAATTCAAACAAACAAACAAACAATCAAATCTTTCCTCATTATAATATTAGTATAGATTATTAGCCCTTAAAGCAAACTACACCAGTACTTCAGTACTTTAACACCAGTACTTCAGTACTTTAAGTGGTTATCAATCACATAATATTGGTGGTCGAAAACTAAGTAAGAGGGGGTCGAAAACTGGAACTTTCGGTCAGCTATGTATTTCAGTTAAAAATATATTTAAATCGAAGAATTTATTTTTTGCTGGTGGAAATATGGTATTAGACATAATGATGAAATCAGTTTTATTTGAAAAATCTCGCACTAATATAAGTTTTTCCACAAACTCCACTAACTGGACGCCAAAAGGCGCATTGACCCTATAATCGTAGTATTATAAATGCCTACGTGAATTTTTAAAACAGGAACAATGTTTTTTGGACTGATACGGCCAACAATACCCAAATTATTAATTAGAGAGTCCATCTATACAGTTGAGTTGAGAGACCTACTTAGGGGCCTCCCAAATGACGAAAATAATATAATTATGAAAATAAACATAATCCTGGTCAAAGTGTTTATACACACAGCATCATCTAGCTCCAAGGCTGGATTGCATTAGTAGATACATACCTACCTACTTAGTATAGAACAGGCTTTAAATTGGCATTTTATGTCAATTATAGGATTACTCATTCAGTAACTTAGGTTGGTAAGGCTGCCTACTTATTGTTGAGTATTAGCAAAAACTAATGTAATCATTCGTTGAAACATGCATAAGTGCAGCTAGGTAGGTATTTTTGGCAGAGCATTGTACCTAGTCGCATCAGGGAGTGAGCTCAATGTTGAGACTTGCCTTATTGAGCCCCGACTGGCAAAAAATAGACATCAGCACAAAGCCAAATCTATGTCCAATCTATCTCATGAAGAATTGATAACAGACAGACGTCGTGTATTGGCTGGTGTCGGTGGATCCGACGGAATACCTACCTGAGTACGTATGTACGTAGTAGGCTCGGTCTATGTGCAAAGCCTGTCATGCTCATGTGCGACAGTTTGGTAGCAGGCAAGGCATGACAATGACACTGAGTGATGTCATCAACGAGGTAACCACTCATCAGGTAAACATCACAGGGCAGGCAGGCGGGAAACTGATCCGTAAGTTTCTCAAATATTTGAAAAGTCTAAAGCAATGCAAACGACACGTCGTTGTCGTCGGTGAAGGCCACGGACTACCGGAGTGCCAAAGACACGTGCGAAACGGATCAGTACTATAATAGTACCTACCTAGACTTGATTCAGAGATAAACGTTACGTAGGTAGCTCTAGGTACCTAGTTAGATATATGAGGTCAACGCATAGGTACATTTTATTTGAAGTACCTAACATGTACCTTAATTATAAATGCCGCATGTTTACTATAACGACAGCGCAGGGTACCGGCACAGTATACTTATGGACCAGTATCGAAACTAAGCCTAGTTGATGAAATAAATACCTACGCTCCATTATAGCACTAGGGTTGTAACTTTACGGCGCGCGCAGACACTGTAGCGCAGGTGGCGCGTGGGCAACGCTCATGAGCGGCTGCAAACCGTACCGTGTTTCAATCCGAAAATGCGTGTGATTCCTACCTAGTTATTAAAAAAACATTTAATGTCAATCTTAATTATTACAAATGATTCACATGTACGTCTACTACGACACGTCGGAATTCTTTATAGGATTTTTTTGTATAAAATATTCTCATTCTAGCTATACAACCTGAAATACAGCGGTTTAACCGCCGTCATTCTGGATTTTAAAATAAATTCAAGAATTCATTATGATCAATTACACGGACTCATTATTCCATAACAATAATAATAATAGTACATTTTTCTTATATTAATCAGCAGGAAGTTTAAAATGCGAAAGCTCCGGTATCGATGAAACTGAGTTCACACAGCTGTATACAACGCAATTACCGAGCATTTTTCAAAAAACTAACTACTAGTTTCCACACTATCTATTATGTACACTGTGGTACCGGGGTGCTCCGCAGCCATCTTATCATAATTTTGGACCTTATGCGCTTTAGCTCTATCTATATGAACCTTGTTACGCCCAGGCTCAAAGCAATGAATCATACATCATACATAATACTGAGTTGATGAAATTTATTGTGGTCGGGCGGGAATTAGTTATAAGCAGTTAAATGACGTCCTGATTTCGACCCTATCTTTTTTCATAACTTAAACCTATCAAAACTCTGTATAAATTAGTTAATATTAAATCTTTGAGATATCAAGTATTGTACCTCTATATTGAACATCCACATTTCATTTAATTTACCTAAATATTTAAAAATTAAATTAAAATATCGGTCGAGAACTGGTACGGAAGACCAGATAACGACAATCCAGGATAATACCTACATATAACAGAGTCCCACGAACCAACTTCAGTCAGCTTTTTATTTATTCATTGTATAAAAAATAATAATCATCGAAATCATTAACTAATGAATATTATTAATTAATCCCTTTAGCATAATAAAAATTTCAAGTTTTTTATTAGGCAGTTATTTATATTTTAGATTCTATTAGTGAATACCTATTATTAGCTCTCTGTGGTCATTTATATCTCTATAGACATTATTGTAGCTGATGGTGTTCCGAAATAAATAAATGAAAAAAAAAAATTCTTTATCCGTTATAGTTACGGTTGTCGAAAACTAGATAACAAGGGGTATACAATAAAGCATTCAAGCAAAAATATTTTTTAACATTAATTGATTAATTTTAGAAAAATGTCTGTTAGCCTGGTTAAAATAGAGTATTTTAGTCATTATGATGTGTCAGTTGTATTCCTAAAAGCTCTTAAGTTTTCCGATATCTGAATCTGACAATTCCACTAACTGGACGCCAAAAGGCACACTGACCCTATATTTTCTGAAATAAATATATAATAATAGTAATACAAAAATACTTAAAAGTCAATGAAACTTATCAAATAGTAGGTTTAAAGATCTGACGCAATGTACGTTGTGAGTGAAATGACTGACAGACCGAGTCTCCGGTCCGTCCGGCCGGCACGTCCGATATCCTATCAGCTAGTTACTCATGCTCATTACTAGCACGAAAGCATGCGTTTATTGAGCAAATGCACAATACAAGTAGCATGTCTATTGAAACATTGCTAATAATGAGCATGCTCATTTCGAGTTTCCTCAAAAATCGAGCATGCTACTTGCAGCGCGGGTCGAGGGGGGCGTGCTTTTAGCGCATGTGAAAGGTTTGCTTATTGAGCATGCTAGTATCATATCATATCACAGCATATTCTACTCGCATTTCTGTAAGCAATTGAGCACTTGCTCCTAAGTCCGTTCTTCTAGATGTCCAATCACGGAGCTAAATCTTTCTCTTTCTTTTATTTTTTTGCCGAGCTGGTTTAAGCTTCTGGATGCATTGCATCGCCAGCAAAAGGATGATTTTATTCAGCTCCATAAGGATAGCTGTTTGATTGTCCATGGCTTTGTTTGAACTGAGACAGAGAGCGAGAGAGCATGCTATAAAATGGCATGTGTAATTGGAGTGTTTGCTTTGAGCATGCTTATTCAGGAGCATACTTAAAACTAGCACGCTAATTGCTAGCAAATGTAAATTACTCATCAGCATGCTCATATTGAGCATACTCAATAGCGCGCTTTTTAGCATGCTATTTTAGAGCATGTGTAACAGTAGCTTTATCGTTTTATAAACCTATGCTTACGGCCCGCCCCGCCCCGCTCCGCCCCGCCGACTCAATTCCGAACCTTTCCTCGATCCTAAATCCAATGATCAATTTATCACTGGAAAAATAATATCAATAATGAAATAGGTACCTACTTATTAATCTACTGCCATTCTCAGATTTAATTAGAGAATAAAGGCTGGGATCGCAGTCAGTCACGCCGACGCGACGACGACGAGGCGCTTCACACAGGTACCGAGACTACGGTACCCAAGTCCCAACTCCAAATCGTCGCGTGCGTCGCGCACGGATTGCAGTCAATGCAACGCATCGCATGCGCTGCGTTTTCATTTTCACTCTCTTCGAGCGCTCAATTAGAGCGACATCTCATGTGGAGAGTTGATAGCCTCTCGTATCGCCTCCGATCCCTCGTCACACCTACTTCATTATTTATCTTTTTATGTTATTAATTATGGTAATCGAGAGAAACCCGCGGCGCGACGCGTGCTACGTGATCGATAATCGCAACTCTCGGTCAATTATGCAAACCAAATACATAGGTAGTTCAACTAAACGGTACCTAATACCTTAATCTTTTATTTAACTAAATGAGGAGAGAACCGCGCCGCGGTCTGATTGCACGACCTTGATGAATGTACTACGTGCGCTCTACCTGTTTGAGGGTCTACCGTCCTAACTGATTCTATTGATGCATTGCTAATTTGAAATCAAGGATAGAACCTTATTAATGCAAACTGCTAGGTAGCTACTGAGTCACTGCTAAATAGGCATGTATCTGGTGTTAAGTTCATTAGTAACGAAACTACGAGTCGTACCGTACTTTGTGCTCGGCGCGGCGAGACGTGATGGATGACATGACATCCCTAAGGTCAGCGCTAAAGTCACATAGCCATTGGTAAGTGAGAACCAGATGACATTTTGTTTGGCTGACTCATCCATCAGTCATCATCATCACTTCATCAGTGGAATTTAAAATGTAACTACCTATTTACGTAGTACATAGGCATGCGTGCTGTGCTTGTGGGAGTGAGTGAGCAAGGCATTGCTTTGCAGTAGGTGTCATGTATAGCTGTACCTACAGACAGGTGGACACAAAGGATCCGAGCGAGCGGGCGAGCGGCCTCGCTACTCGGGTCAAGTTACTTGCATTGCATTGCAGACACTAAACAAAGACACCGGTTCCGTTACGATGAAGACCGCAAAAAATTCAGTTAGCTCCCTAAAAGTTTTTATTATACTTATGTAATATGTATGTACATCCGAGGTTGGTTCTAGAAGCACCCACCCACATCGATCTATCGTTAATTGAATTAGGAGGATCTGATGCACGGAGCGCGGGTGAGTCACCTGCCGCGCCGCTCTCTGGCGCGCGGGCTCGGGGGTCCCGACCTGCCCAGCCGGACCTCGGCGGAGTCGCCTGAGTCGCCCACCACCCCTCACAAGGGTAGATAGATAGGTACCTCTACCACCACCATACCACATCAAAACAATTTCTAGTACCTAACTGTCTGCTGAGCTGTCATGTCCGGCCGGATACCGCATTCCGGTGTGCTGTGCACGGGAGGGCTTGGCCCAACTAGATGCTTCCGATCTGATGACACTTACTGATGATTGTTGTCTAGCATCCACCGACGTGACCGACGCGGACATGAGACAGACACGTGCTTTGATACTGTGTGCCCCTTCTAAAGATGACATTTACCAATTTACGATACGACTGTTATCAATAAGATAGCTAGTTACCTTACCTACCTACTACTTAAATATTATGTACGCATAATTTCGAAGAAGTTTCTCCATACCGAGGCCGCAGCCGTGCGGTGGGAAATATGAATCTTAGATAATTGTTTATACGTAGGTATTACCCTTTGTATTACCTACCTAGTTAGTGTCACTTTTTCGATGTTTACGATGATCATTGAAAAGAGCAAGTGAACCAGGAACGGTCAGGAAGGACGCATGCGTCCAACCGGCGCGGCGGCGCGGCGGCGCGGCGGCCGCGGGCTCGGCCCATTCAACGGCAGACTAAATATGAATGCAACCTCCTTGTGTCCATCTCCACGGGGAGCGGTGGTGGCTGGCGCTGGGGCGAGCGCGGTGCCACGGCCCGGCCCATGGGCGACCCGACGCGCTACGCTAATCTCTACAATAGAATTAGACGCTGATCTAAATAAAACTTGTCCGTCTTGTAGTAGTGTCGTGACGACACACTATTAACCGGCTGGCTACGCATTGCGGTGCCACCGCACCTTTATCAGTATCACACTTTCCTCTTCACGCTAGTAACCGACCTACGAGTAGGTAAGTACTTATCTACTATCTACCACTACACAACACTACACTACCTACCACCATCACCATACCAACGAATATGCATCTCTTATACGCAGAATTACTCAAAATTGTTTATAGGTATGATAGAAAACTATTCTGAGCAAAATCTTGTTAAGGGAAGAACTTTCTTTTACAGATAGTATTATACCTACCTATGACATAGATTACTATTATAAACATAGGTTAAAGTAAATATAGTTTTTGGATGTGTTAAATAGGACAATAATTGACCGTGGTATTAATTCAACAGAAGGTACCTACCTACCTTGACATGTGTGAAGTTATTATTGTTCAGTCAACCGGGGGCATCGCCGCACTGGCAGACAATCATTTATATGATTTTATCTAGAGTTGGCGCGACAACAAGAGTAGCAGCCACGTTCCACGAATAGGTACCTACCTACGTCTCAGACAGTAGGTTGGGTATCTAGGGGGGTTCAGCAGCAGGTGTGGGGCGCGGGGGCTGCTGAGGAGCCAGTGGAAGAGCAGCGAGTGGGTCAGGGCCCCGCGCGCCGCCGAGCGCGCGCCCGGGCGCTGCTTGGCGGGGAGCCACCGACAAGTATTAGCGAATGAGGTTCGCGGCGACCACTCACCTTCGGGGTGCAGCCTCTGCGGGTCGAACCAGGCATCTGCAATAGAAGGCTGGCGTTAGCGGGTTAGTCGCGAC
>CAWVOY010000067.1:12500-25960 GCA_963931895.1 Eupithecia pulchellata | reverse complement strand
TGAAGAACTCGTGGTCGGAGGCGTGGGGCGAGGCGGGGTACGCGCGGCTGCAGGCGCGCGCCAACACGTGCGGCGTGCTGTCGCGCCCCTCCTACCCGCGCCTCGAGCGCCCCGACGTCGGCCGCCTGCCGCCCGCCCCCGCCCCCTCCGACAGCCCCGCACCCGCCGCGTAGACACCACGCGCACGACAAAGGCTCAGTGCCAATTACAGGAATCAGTGCCATGTACATAATATGTGAACTAATTAGCAGTTATACATATCTAATTATTAGGTACAAATATTCGATTAAATAATATTAAAACATTTAATGAATTTTAATTCAAAACGGTTATGCCCGGTATACTCGTATATACGGTGTAAGCACTTCATACAAAAAACTAGTACCTACGACAAGTGCGAGTGTAACTCGCGCGCCAAGCGTTTTGAACTTTTGTCGTTTAGCCTACCTAAACGACAAAAGTTCAAAACGCTTGGCGCGCGAGTTACATATAGTGACGACCTCTTTGCGCGGTGGGCCAAGTTCCGCTTACGACGCAGGAGGTTGCGGTTTGATTCCCGCCTCGGGACTAATATTTGTACGATCTGCAGATTATTTGTTCGGGTGTTTTAGTCTTTTTCTACATACACAAAAATAATATCATCTAATGTGATACATATAACAAAATAGAGACAGATCGGAAGTTAAAACATTTACTACGAGTACTGCACCAATCACGTGCCGCGCCGCCCCGCCGGGGCGCAGAGAGCCTACCATGCGGTCGATAAATCACGTCATGTTCGTATGCAGCCATTAGCAGACCGCAGCCATGACGCGACGTCGGCAAGGACCAATCACACGGGACGTGACGTGCACGTCATATTTGTATCAGAAAACCATTTAACGATGCAGCCACGCAGACATTACACAGCCCCAGAGGTTGCTGAATGGCAAGTCTCAGCAGAAAGAATTGTGGTGGCAAGTTAATGCTAATTAGGAGTGTGTCGTTAAGAGTATTTCCTTCCATTCACATAACGTAACTATCTAATGGGCCACGTTAACCGTTAAAATAACTATCTATCGTTAAGAACCGTTAAAAAATAAGAAGGTGCGAATTTAACGATAGATGCAGCTAAACCCATCACTGAAAGAAAAAAAAAGTTAATTTGGTTCGGTTCGGTAGTAGTAGGTAATCGAATTGATTTGATTGTAGGGAGTAGATGGTGGTCTAGATTATTTAGACAAGTAAGATTATCCTAGTCGATGTACCTATTTTGTTTGATTGAAATTTTCAACTCGGCACTTTTCAAATCAGACACAATAATTGCCATAACAAAGAAGTCAAGTTATGTCACTTTTTGGCAGTCAATAACTGTCAAATTCATATTGCCATATCGAAGAAGTCAAGTCAACTGTCAAATAATTTCAGAACGAACTGTCACTTCAAGTTTGGACGTTGGGAAACAAAAAAAATGAATGGTTTCGTTATGGAACTAGTCATGTCAGTTGTTGGTCTGGTCCGGACTGTTTCCTTGTTTGTCTGGAGATCCCGTGTTGAACATTACTTTAGCCCATATTAAAATAGCATTTTATTTTCTTTTGTTTTTTAGTTGTAGAATGTCAGCCGTGAAGACACTTTCGCACGAAAGGTCCTACCAGAAAACCAGCGTTGCTCGATTCCTGTCAAGCAACATTACGCTGAGGTTTACCTTTATACCGTTTATGGTTCATACGTACGCTGTTGGTACGATAATATAATTTATGGATTATTTTATTTATTTTAAGGTTATTTTTGTACATAATTATGTTTTCTTGTGTGAGCCGAATAAACGATTTTCTTTCATTCTTTCTGATTGTTAGTTAACTCGTGTTGTCGCCGCCCCGCCTCCATCTTCGTCTGAAAATCCACGATCGGAAATAACTGCGTAATTATTTAAATAGTGATTTATAAATTAATTATGTGTATTTATAAAATAGGATATTATTTACTGTAACAAGATTAGTTAATTTAGTGATTTATTAGATTAGATATATTTAAATAGTAATCATTACGTTTCCGGTAAAATGAGCCTGTCAAATGATATTTCTTACGTACTTGTCTGTCATTGGTCGGAGGTGCCACGCTATTGGTCGAGCTCCTACGATCAATGGCGAGGCTGCGATGACGTAAGCGAATGATGGGTTGGCGAGGCTCAGTTTTAACGGACACGGACACTTTACTTTTGAACGCGGAGTAGACAACAAGTACCTACTTGCTAAATTTATGTCAGTTGTTCTCTTTAAAAAGAGAACAAAGAAAATTATTGTACAGTATTTAAACGTTTTACTAAGTATTATAATGTAATATAAACCTATCAAAGTGTATAAATAATTTATATTGTTGATCCATTAAAATTAATATACTTACTCTAGTGTTTCTTGTAATAATCCTTTGTGTAATTATGTTTAAGCACACTCGTGGCAGGAAATTCAACATTCAAAACCTAAACACATAGGTACCTAATTTAAAAAAAAATAGACCTTGGAAAAGTAATAAGAAATCAAGTTAGCCGATAGGTACTTGTCTGAATAAACTTTATTTATCTAACGACATGAATTCATTATGCAAAGAAAAATTACACTATAAGTCGGTCAACGAATTAACAAAAGATTACTTGAAAACTTAATTCACATGTTCGGTCCAATCACTCAGTCACAAACCAAAATTCAACGAAAACTAAATTTTACTCACTCACGAAATTATTATCTGTTTCAAATTTCACTGATTGATTTCACTCACGTCTTGCCTTTACACTTAGCGGCTTTACGGATTTCACGCATTCACGATACGAGCTGCGAAGGTGGACGCGCGTCGTCGTCTCGTTGAAATTCGCTCGTTTAGATCGAAAGAGTTTATATATCGTCGGTTGCAGGTTCAATTAGCGTAACCGCCAAAACACGTCAAATAAGTTGAGTATACAGTATTTTTTAGTTTTTTCTGCTCTTTCGAATGGCATAATTAAAAGAATTCTAGCTTTAAAAAAAAGACAGTTACGCTACACATTTTAACTGCGAATTTTTCAGACTTCCGTCGAAATTATGTTGTAACTGAGTATGTGATCCATTTACATAAGTCGGATTGGTGTATTCCTTTGACCGAAGAAGGTTAAGTTAGAGTATGTATCTTGGCAAACCAGCATTGCTCTTACACTAATTCTTAGCTTGAACGAAAAATTATAACCACACATACACCAAAATAAAACCAACTTTCTTCCACCAACTGACGTTACACCAATTGACCTGAACCAAGTTAATGTTTGTTGTCGGTTACACCAATTTGAGCATTGCAATCAATAGAATGTTTCTCTCTTACCTTAATTTGAAAATAAAAATCTCTTACGTTACGCCAATCGATCCGAACTAAGTTTAATTTTGTTGTCAGTTACACCAATTTGAGCATTGCACTTACTTACAAATGAATCATCTCTCTCAGCGGCTGACCGACCTTGACCATAGTTTAGAGCGCGCGCGCCGAAACTATTGTTATCCTACTTTCTCCAAGAGTGCCTAGCGAAAGTGCGTGAAAACAAAATGATTATTGTTTAAAAATTTGCCCGCGTGCTTTTTGAAGCAACATACCCAATTAGTCAGCACTGATCTGTCTAATGGTGCAGGTGTTTGCGTTTATTTATATGGTGGTGTGTAAAAATGGACGAAACTTTAAAGCAATTGATGCAACGCAAAGAGGAGTTATTAAAATTAAAGAGAAATATAGAAAGGTAAGTGTATATTATTTGATTGACCTTGACTATAAAATTATAAATCATATTTTACCTTTACCTACCACATAGTAAACTATGTAGTTATTAGCTAGGTACCTACCTAAGTAAACTAAATGAATGCTACTCGTATCGAAGGCAAACCACATTAAATTAGTAAGAAATACCTACGAGTGTGTTCCAGTAATTACCTATGTGCCTACGTAGGTACACACCTAGGTTCGGTTATTTTAAATTAAGTTATTAAGTTCTTACGTACCCTTTTATGTTATTACTAGTTTTGGTCGTAAGTATATTATTGTTTATATCTAAATGAATACCACCTAAGTTATGAACATTAGTTAACATAGGTACTTACTAAACAAAACAAATAAAAAAATAAAATAAAAATAAACTTTGGTATGTACCAACCTAGGTATAAACTTTGTACCTACCTAGTTATCTAAGTTTGTAGATTTGTATGTGTACCTATCAACTTATTGTTATGATGGAGTAAAGAACCTAGATACTTTTTATATGAATTATGTATTTTTAAGTACTTGCTAATTTAGTTACTTACCCTATTAATGTATTTCAAGGTCAAAACCAGCTATAAACCCTAAAGAATTTTCCGAAAGAGCTAACGCACTCATTGAGGACGGCGATAATGATGGGACGAAAGCTGCAAACTTTGTTTCAACGCAAAAGTGAGTATTCCCACTAAATAATCCCATTCTTTATTATATTAAACTAGCTTCTGCCCGCAGTTTTTTAGTAGCCTATGTCCGTCCCCGGAATACCATGTTGAATTTCGATAAGATCCGTTCAGTCGTTTAGGTGTGAAAGTGTAACAGATAGACTGAGTTCCTTCGAATTTATAATATTAGTTTCGATTATTATGTAATTATTAACCTTTATTTACATAAAACAAATAAAAATGTATCCATGTATTTTCTATAAAAAATATCTATTTATTTAATGTATTGTATTAAGTATATCAGTCATCTAGTACCATAACACAAGCTCTGCTTAGCTTGGGGTTAGATGATGTTGTGTGGATTGTCCAGCCTTATTATTATTAAAACTAACTAATATAAAAAGCAAAATGTGTTCGTTTGTTTGTTTGTCCTTCCTTCACGCCCTACTAAGCAACCATTCGACTTAATTTTTGGCATACAGTTAGTTGAAAGGATGGATAGTAACATAGGCTACTACTTTTTGTCCCATAAATCAGTTCCACCAGTGGTATAGAAATAACCTTAAAACGTTTTCATAGAAATTACGCGTGCGAAGCCGCGGGTAGAAACTAGTCACTTTAAACTTTGCAAAGTTTCAAAGTGCATAGTGTGTATTTTGATGAAATGAATTTAATAAAATGAAACACCATCGTGGGTTACTTAAATTAATTATAAGTATTGGTAAAATTATCTGAAGTTAATTGTTTATATTTATGTGTTCAGATCGCGTAAGTTTAAAAATATTCGTAAAAAATATTGTTTAATTATGGTAGGTATGTGCTTTAATTTGAATGTCATTATTTTCAGATCCGAATCTGCTGTAAGCTTTGAGGAGTGTTTCCATGAGGAAATTGCCGACACGATTGAAGATAGCGATACTGAGGACGCAAGATTTGATGTGACTTCTTTGATAACGCAAAAGTAAGTGAATAATGCCAGTTTATTAAGTTTTCGATTAAACAAACATACCTAAGTACTTAGTTTTGTCTAGTACCTACATGAGTAAATATTTAGTTTATGTAGTTTTTTCTTATTTGTGGATTTGTAGGTTTATTGTTATCTATATAATTAAGGCTATGTATAACAGCTCAATATTTTATTTCCTAAGATTTGCAAGCTGTTTGAAACCAAATTATTTATGTTTTCAGATCCTATCATTTACGTGACACGATCAACAGCTCGAACTCGTCAGCTGCAGTAATTAGTGATGTGGATAATTCATCATTTAAGGAAAGCAAAAACTTTGTTGTAAACAATAGCAGTGACAGTAGTGATATTCTAAACACTTCAACAATTTCCCTTGAAATGAGTCACTCGTTTTTCAATGATTCTGGTAATAATGGTACTTTTCGAATACCAGGAACCGATGAAAGTATACCACAAGAACCACCTAAAAAAAAGACTAAAATTAACATCGTTTCAATTGAATTAATTGATGATCTAAACGCAAGAAGTCACAATGAACGGAAATACCGTGAACTTCATTCAAAGGCGAGTTTAGAAAATGCTAACAATATAAAAATACCTAGCACTTCCATCAACAACTTTGCGGCTTTGGACTTTGCAGCATCTCCCTGCGAGAACACTATGTCTATAAAATTGCCTAATTCTTCACGCACTTACACTGCTTTGGACATAGCAGTATCTTCCTGCGATAACAATATGCCTATGGATTTACCTAAACCTCCACACACTAACTCGGCTTTGGACTTAGCAGTATCTTCCTGCAATAACATTATGCCAATGGACTTACCTACATCTCCACGCACTAACTCGGTTTTGGACTTAGCAGTATCTTCCTGCGATAACATTATGCCTATGAACTTACCTAAACCTGCACGCACTAACTTGGTTTTGGACTTAGCAGTATCTTCCTGCGATAACTTTATGCCTTTGGACTTACCTAAATCTCCACGCACGTACACTGCTTTGGACGTAGCAGTATCTCCTTGCAATAACATTATATCTATGGGCTTCCCTGAATCTCCACGCACTTACACTGCTTTCGACATAGGAATATCTTCCTGCTGCGATAACATTACGTCTATGGACTTACCTAAATCTCCACGCACTTACACTGCTTTGGATAAAGCATCATCTTCCTGCTGCGATAACATCATGTCTATGGACTTACCTAAATCAACAAGCCCTAACACTAACACTGCTTTGGACTATCCTACATCTTTCCGCATGAGCACTTCGTTCGACTCACAAGCATCTCCCTGCGCTGACATAACAAATTTGGTGCTACCTGCATCTCCTTGCGTTAAACTTGATAAGGGTTCTGATTTACATGGATCTTCCTCCACAGGCATTGCGCCGTTGGGCCGTTGCGACACTGCTCTCTCTAGTGATGATGTGAATGAAAATACCTCAAACGAAAAGATAAAAAAAATCCGGAAAACAAAATGTAAGGAGAAACCCCTAAAATTCAAGAAGGAACATGTTGATTTCATGTCAGATGATGAACTTCATCATCATCATCAGCCTATGTTAGTCCACTGTTGGACATAGGCCTCCCCTAATGAGCGCCATAGCGCCCTGTCTTCGGCTTGTCGCATCCAGCATCTGCCAGCAGTCTTTCGCAGATCGTCATCCCACCTGGTCGGAGGGCGTCCTACACTACGTTTACCGAGTCGCGGTCTCCACTCAAGAACACGTTTACCCCAGCGGTTATCGGTTCTTCGCGAAATATGGCCGGCCCACTGCCACTTCAGTTGGCTAATTCTCTGAGCTATGTCGATGACTTTAGTTCTCTGTCGGATGTATTCGTTACGAATCCTATCCTTCAGAGAAACTCCGAGCATAGCTCTTTCCATAGCGCGCTGAGCGACTTTGAACTGGTGGACCAACCCTATCGTGAGTGTCCACGTCTCAGCTCCGTAGGTCATGACTGGTAGGACGCACTGATTAAAAACTTTCGTTTTCAAACATTGCGGTATGGATGACGAGAAGACTCGACGTAGTTTTCCGAACGAACTGATGGCTCATCAAAATAAAGTTCCTGAAGATGATGATTTTTCAGCTGGAAGCTCTGAGCTATGGTCAGAAAAAGAAAGTGACATATTATCTGACTTAACAGATGAAAAAGAAGGTAAAAAAACTAAGAAAACAAAAAAAAAAAATACAAAAGAAGAAAAATCCTAGTGAAAAATTAAAAGATGATGTTCAATTTAAGAAAAATAAAACAGTCAACAAAAGGAAGATTAGGAAAACAAAACGAGAGCAAGGCGATACTTATGAAACTTCATCTGGAAATATAAAAGCAGCTAAAAAACTACAAACAAATCCCTGTAAACCAGGAAAATGTCCTAGAAACTGTTTTGATATCACAGACGAAAGACGACAAAACATTTTCGACTTCTACTGGAATTTAGAAGCCCAAAGAAAAAAAGATTGGATAGTACAAAGTGCTCACAGAGTACCAGTTAAGAGACCGAGAGTAGAAGTAGTTGAAAGTAAAAGAAAAGTAACATTCGAGTACTATATAAATGAAGGTGAAGGAAGAAAACAAGTTTGCCAGAAATTTATTTTACAAACCTTAGACATCACTCAGAATTTTCTGTTATATACACTGAGTAATGTTAATGAAGGACTATCTCAAGAAGAACGTCGAAAAAAAACCACTTTCTCAAAGTATGATGAGACTGTCGTAGCATCAGCAAGAACCAATATAGAGTCTCTTCCGTTCCTACCTTCACATTACTGCCGCAAAGATTCAAGTAAATTGTATTTGCCACAAGAGTACAAAAATGCCACTAACTTGTATCGTTTGTACCGTAAGTTTTGTGAAGAAAAACAGCAAAACTATCTAGGCGAGCGAAAATTTAAAGACTTATTTAAAATCGAGTACAACAATATAACTGTCCACGTCCCAAAGAAGGATAAGTGCAAAATATGTGCCAAAATAGAAAATAATAGTCAAGATTCCAATGCCGTGGTAGATTCTGAACTAATTAAAGCTCATATTGAAGAAAAAGAAGCTACATACGAAAGATTCCAATACCATCAAAAATTGCATTTGATAGATAGTGACACTCAAGTATCAAGTTTTGACTTACAAAAAGTGCTGAATACACCGCATGGTGATAATATTTTACTATTCTACAGTAGAAAATACACTGTTTATAATTTTACAGTGTATGAAAGCTCAACTCAAAACGGATATTGTTACACATGGGGTGAAAGTGATGGAAAACGAGGCGCCAAAGAGATAGGTTCTTGTATCTTAAAATACCTGCAAAATGTTGATGACAGAGGAATAAAAAAAGTACTCTTTTATTGCGATTGTTGCAGTGGACAAAATCGCAATAAAACTATACTGTCAGTTTTCCAATACTTTTTGACCGTGTCCAGTGTTGCCAGATAGGGAAACCAAAATTACAGTGTTAGAGCCTTGAAAATACAGTGTTTACAACAAAAATACAGTGTTTGTCTTAATAAAAATGCAGTGCTTTTTACAGTGGAATTCACGTACAATTTTTATTTATTTCTATTATCTTACCAACTAAACATTCGATTATTCACTGTCACTCTCGTTTAATCCAACTCCTCTCCCTGTTTTATAAATTCCCGAGTCAAAGGCCTTAAGTATTTTGTCTGTTGGGATAAAGCAGACATGATAATTTCTGGTAACAACAATAAAACTCAACTCAGTCAGTCAAACAAAACCCCTCACTCCCACTCGTAATGTTTTTCTATTGGACTCTGCAATAGTTACCTCACCAATTTAAATGACACGTTTGAAATATCAGATTCTTATTAACACGTGCTCAACTTCAATTTGGTCGGATAATACCGGTGAACGGGCGGGGAACTCCCTGTCCTATCGAGGAGATTCCGCTTCCGGATGCAATAATTGCTACCGGAAGAGGAATCTCCTACCGGAAAAATACCATAGACAAAATTTGGTAGAATTCGCGACAAAAAAAGCGGGAGTGTATTTGTAAGGGGCGTTTTTAGGGTTCTTAGCGTTATGTCATCATCATCTTATATAGATTTTAGGTGAGAAAAAAAATACAGTGCTCTCCATACACTGTTTTTTTAGTAATACAGTAGACAGTAGATGACGTAAAAATACAGTAGATCTACTGTAATTACAGTGCATCTGGCATCACTGACCGTGTCTAAAAATATTGAAGTCATCCAAATTAATTACTTACTGCCTGGCCACAGTTACATGCCAGTAGACAGTATGCACTCTGTTATAGAACGTGAAGTGCGAAAACTGACCGTTTGGAGCCCTACGCAATGGCCAAGTTACATGGAATCAGCTCGGAAAAATCCTCGTCCCTACAATGTATGTGTCCTGGAACACAAAGATTTCATTGATTGGGATCCAGTGACGCAAGAATGTTTACCACCTAGCACGAAAAATTTACAAATGTCTAAGATTAGGATTGCTTCAATAAAGAAAAAAGACGTTAAAATGATCAAAACCAAACATTCAATGAAAACAAATGCAGCAACTTATGTAATTAAGGTCAATGAAGAAGATTTCGAGCAAAACCGGAAAGGAAGATATAAAGGAAAAGGCAAAGGAAAAGGGAAAGGAAGAGAGAGAAAGGTCAATGACCCATCCGAGTCATTTGAAACAAGAATTAGAAAAGTATTCCATGATTTGAAACCTCTTTATAGAAACAGACAGGCTATCTCAGAAGCAAAGTATAAAGATTTAAAAAAAATGTGTGATGACGGAGTTATTCCCAACAGATTCCACAAAGATTTTTTAAACCTACCTGTTACCAAAAATGTTAAAGACACGCTTAACCAAACTGATGAAGAAGACTCTGTTGAAGAATATGAATAAAAAGAAATATTATGTTAAACGATGTAGGTACAACTGTATTTCAGTAAATTTTTTGATGCCTGTAATAAATACCTATCATACCTAATTGATAATTTTTATACCTATAATTCAACTTTAAGTTTAAGAAACTTTACTCAATAACTTCTTAAAAACGTGTAAAGTTAGTTGTTTCTTATTTCTAATAAATAAAAGTTGAATAAATAAAACTGTTTTTTTTACTTACCCTTATATAAAAAGTACCTACCTACATTAATAATTTATCAATTAATAATCTCTTGTTATATGAATTTAAAATTACAATAAAGTTTGCGTAAGCTACACTAGGTTTTTATATTATGTATATTTCTATACATTTATATGGAAGTAACATCAACCAACAAAGTAGACGCCGTCTCTTAAATCAAATTGAATAGCCATAAGTTATTTTTACGAGCCTTAAACCATTTTGACCTGCAATATTTCAAAAAATCTTAAGTGCAAAATAGTGTAACTGACAAAAGTATAAAAAAAAATTGATGTAACTGAAATTTATATCCAAAAATAAGGCTGCTAGGACTAAACTTCATATTTTGCCAGAAAATTCAATTAATTTTAAGCTTTTCTGTCAAAACAGATCCAAAAAAGGTCACATGCAACTAAAATTATGTTCAATTTAATATGAAAAAAAACTTTGCATGCTTCTACTGTAAAGTTGGGTTTTGGCGGTTACGCTAATTGAACCTGCAACCGACGATATAGTTATTGAATTGCGGCTTAACAATGAATGAACGGAATCTATTCTTGCCGAAGTAATTTCTATATCTTGCAAGTGGAACTTCGTCATCAGATGATGAATCTTCCATTAGCGGCGGCTCACTGTTGGTTCCATCTTCGTCTTGACACTCTGGATCATCTTCTATTTCTGAGTCAGACTGACACTCGCCTCTAATGAAATGATCCACTGAAATATCTTCGATGTCGCTGCAGTCTTCGTTTGGTAATTCTGGGTCATTTCTTTCATTTTCCGTCTCTGAATCGGAAATTTGTTCCAACCATCCCAAGATGTTTCGGCTTTGTCGTTCATTAGACATTATATAGCTACAAAAACATAAATAATTGATTTTATTACAAAATTACGTAGGTACCTACCTAACGGCGGTCACCATGACCGCAAACAAAATATATTTACCTGTAACTTCTGAACGCGCGCACGTGTGCAGCGATCGAACGCACAGTGCGTACTGAGGAGCGGGGGGGGGGGGTAAAGTAGATGAACTCACAGACGCATAGCTCGCTCAATAACGGAAAAATTCAAAAAACAAAAACCACTGGAGTCACTCTGACCGCCGTTAGGTGGTTAAGGGTTTAGAAATATTTACAAATAATGAGACAAGGGTGTAAGAAAAATGAGAACGGGTTTTGAGACCGACTCTTACCTATAGGATTACAATTAACATTTAATATTTACAGATAATGTTCAACAGCTTTCTCTGAGGTCACATGCTGGAGCGAGGGTTGAGTGAAAGCAGGAAGTTAATCGGAGTCTGAGGATGATGTTGGTGAGAATGAGCAGTTGGTTGGCGGGGGTTTCAGATTGCTGTCTAGATTGAGGAACTTAAGGTCAAGTCCCTCAACTCCCTTCAGCATTTTGCGTGGTGGGCGGTTCTGTGATGCGCATTTGACTGTTTGTCTTGAAATAATAAAATTGTGGGTAGTTGGGATGACTTCTCGTTGCCCCATCATTATATTTAGAATGTATCCTTTTATAATGACGAAGAACATTGGGTCCTGTGAAAAAGGAGCCACACAGGGTGCATTGCGTTCCTAATTTGAGTCTTCCCTTGCCGATTCCCAGTCCCGTGGACGGAGGGCCAGTGCTGGTGGAAGCAGTTTCGTTGTTGGGTGCAGGTTGAGGGCCCTCGGACACGGGTGGAAGGTTGGTTGGTTGGTTAGAAGGAGGACAGGATTGTTGTTGTCCGGTGTGAGGCGAGATAGTGGGGCTGATGGTAAGAGTCATCAATCGAGGAGGCTGGGAGGGGCAAGGGGATTCAGTAGGGGGCAGAGAAATAGACGGAGAGGGGGGCATATTTTTGTTTTGTTTTGAGGATGATGATGATTGTTGTTGGTTAGGTTAGGTTAGGATAGGTTGCGGTGGCAAACAGCGGCGTTATGTTGGCGGTGTCACTCAATATTGCAAATGCGTTTAATACTCTACCGTGGACGTGTGTTATGGAGGCGCTGAAGTACCATGACGTGCCTCCCTACCTCAGTCGGATAGTTGCAGCGTACCTCTCCGACCGGCAGGTCTCTTACCCAGGCCGGGGAGGTGTCCTGCTGACGAGAACAATGTCGTGCGGTGTTCCACAGGGCTCGGTTCTTGGCCCGCTTCTGCGGAATATTGGATACGACTGGGTTCTCCGAGAGTGTCTTAGCCCAGGCGCTGACGTAATCTGTTATGCAGACGACACGCTTGTCACTTCCCGGGGTGCAACATTTGAGGAGGCTGTTCGTCTTGCCACTGAATCTGTGGCACTTGTCGTAGACAGAATAGAGCGTTTGGGACTTCAGGTGGCGCTCAACAAGTTGGTGGCCATGTGCTTCAACGGCCCACGCCGGGCGCCACCTAGGGGTTCCACTATCTCAATCGGGGAGACGAGTATCGGGGTGGACTCCAAGATTAAATATCTTGGTCTCTACCTTGATAGCAGATGGAGCTTCCGTGAGCACTTCGCTCACTTGGTGCCCCGTCTCATGGGCACAGTCGGTGCACTTAAGCGCCTACTGTCCAATCTCGGCGGCCCAAAAGCAAGCAGTCACCGTCTCTACATAGGGGTGGTACGGTCAATGGCCCTTTATGGGGCACCCATATGAGCGAAGGTCCTGACGGAGAAAACCATTGCTCTCCTCCGACGTGCACAGAGAGTGATGGCTGTCGGGGTCATTCGCGGGTACCGCACCGTCTCCTATGAGGCGGCGTGCCTGCTGGCTGGGTCCCCACCATGTGACCTGGAGGCGGAGTGCCATGCCCAGACTTATGAGTGGCGCGCAGCGCTCCGGCTCAGAGGGCAGTATCCTCCCCCACCGGGCGAAGAGCCTGCTTGGAAGCTATACATCCGAAGGGTCCTGAGGGAATGGTGGAAGGAGCGGTTGGTCCATCCAAGGGCTGGCTGTTGGACCATCGAAGCTGTCCGTCCAGTTTTTGAGAACTGGCTGGACAGGG
>CAWVOY010000067.1:5000-7500 GCA_963931895.1 Eupithecia pulchellata | reverse complement strand
AACGCAGCCTTTAGTGGTATCCTTGCTGATCTCTTCTCCTGCATACCTAACGAATACCTTTCTACTATCCAGGTAACTATCCATTAGCCTCCTTATGTTTATGGGACACTTCTCTTCTGCTAACCGCACTCGAATGACAGGCCACCAAGCACTGTCGAAGGCGCCCTCTATATCCAAAGACACCAGTGTTACTATTTTCTTCTGGTCCAGCTTGCTGCGTATTTGTTTTATAAGGACATAGAGGGCGTCTTCCGTGCTTTTTTGCGGCATGAAGCCGTATTGACAAGTACTGATGTTTGGAAGGATGTGCCATTTGACTCTGTTGATCATCATTTTCTCCAGGATCTTCCCCATCACTGGTAACAACCCTATAGGCCTGTACGACTTTGCTTCCGTGTAGTTTGTTTTTCCAGGTTTCTGAAGTACTACCACGGTCGCTATTTTCCAGGTGTTCGGAAAATGGCCTAGCTCTAGGCATTTGTTCGCCAGTGACAGGAAGAGTCCCGGATCCTGTGCGATTGCATGCTTGCAAATGTCTGCAGTCAGTCCATCCGCACCTGGGGCTTTCTTGGGATTAAAGCTGTTCATAGATCTCTTAACCTCTTCAGCGGTAAATGGTGGATCATGGTTTCCAGCATGCTCCAGTCCATTTACTTGGTCGGCTTTCTCTCTTTGTCGCTTATGATCCCCATTGTCCGTGTCCACGTTATCATCCGGGTAGAACGTATCGGCTAGCAGGGTGGCGGATTCCTTTGGTGTTAGAACTTCACCGTTCTTAACAAGGGGCAAATCTTCTTGCCTTTTGGACGTTCTTCCCATCACCCGGTAAATTCCTTCCCACATACCTTCCCTATCCTGTTTGCTGCAGAACTCTTTCCAACTCTCCGTTTGTGCTCTTTTAACTTTGTGTTCATATTCTTCTTTTATTTTCAGGTACTCCGCGACGACCATATCCCTTCGGACCGGTGCTGCGCAGTGGACTCTTCTCTTCATGGTTGCGACTTTCTTCTTGAGGCTGGCGAGTTCTTCAGACCACCACGGTAAGTTTAAATTTTCCTTTGTTTTTATTCTAGGTATACTACTTTTGCATGTTTCTTCTATTATATTTATGTATTGCTTAATTTTGTTTTCTAGTTCCATTTTGTTATTTGTATTTTCTATTTCATTAATGGTTATTTTATGTACTTCCTGCAGTTGGGCCAGTTTCTCATGAAACTGGTTCCAGTCTGCTTTTTTACTATTATAAATTCTAGTGGTTCTTATTGTTTTTATTCCTTTGGACTTCTTTAATCTTATGTTAAAAGTAATGGCGTTGTGGTCTGAGCTCGTCAACCCCTCGTCTACTTTCCAGTCTTCAACCAGATCGAGCATGTTCACTGTGCAGGCCGTTATGGTTAGGTTAGGTTAGGTTAGGTTAGGTTAGGTTAGGTTAGGTTAGGTTAGGTTAGGTTAGGTTAGGTTAGGTTAGGTTAGGTTAGGTTAGGTTAGGTTAGGTTAGGTTAGGTTAGGTTAGGTTAGGTTAGGTTAGGTTAGGTTAGGTTAGGTTAGGTTAGGTTAGGTTAGGTTAGGTTAGGTTAGGTTAGGTTAGGTTAGGTTAGGTTAGGTTAGGTTAGGTTAGGTTAGGTTAGGTTAGGTTAGGTTAGGTTAGGTTAGGTTAGGTTAGGTTAGGTTAGGTTAGGTTAGGTTAGGTTAGGTTAGGTTAGGTTAGGTTAGGTTAGGTTAGGTTAGGTTAGGTTAGGTTAGGTTAGGTTAGGTTAGGTTAGGTTAGGTTAGGTTAGGTTAGGTTAGGTTAGGTTAGGTTAGGTTAGGTTAGGTTAGGTTAGGTTAGGTTAGGTTAGGTTAGGTTAGGTTAGGTTAGGTTAGGTTAGGTTAGGTTAGGTTAGGTTAGGTTAGGTTAGGTTAGGTTAGGTTAGGTTAGGTTAGGTTAGGTTAGGTTAGGTTAGGTTAGGTTAGGTTAGGTTAGGTTAGGTTAGGTTAGGTTAGGTTAGGTTAGGTTAGGTTAGGTTAGGTTAGGTTAGGTTAGGTTAGGTTAGGTTAGGTTAGGTTAGGTTAGGTTAGGTTAGGTTAGGTTAGGTTAGGTTAGGTTAGGTTAGGTTAGGTTAGGTTAGGTTAGGTTAGGTTAGGTTAGGTTAGGTTAGGTTAGGTTAGGTTAGGTTAGGTTAGGTTAGGTTAGGTTAGGTTAGGTTAGGTTAGGTTAGGTTAGGTTAGGTTAGGTTAGGTTAGGTTAGGTTAGGTTAGGTTAGGTTAGGTTAGGTTAGGTTAGGTTAGGTTAGGTTAGGTTAGGTTAGGTTAGGTTAGGTTAGGTTAGGTTAGGTTAGGTTAGGTTAGGTTAGGTTAGGTTAGGTTAGGTTAGGTTAGGTTAGGTTAGGTTAGGTTAGGTTAGGTTAGGTTAGGTTAGGTTAGGTTAGGTTAGGTTAGGTTAGGTTAGGTTAGGTTAGGTTAGGTTAGGTTAGGTTAGGTTAGGTTAGGTTAGGTTAGGTTAGGTTAGGTTAGGTTAGGT
>CAWVOY010000066.1:0-16515 GCA_963931895.1 Eupithecia pulchellata | reverse complement strand
TCTGGATTAATACAGCGGCATCTAGCCGAAAGCTAACAAGCGTACTAGATACTTAATTAAAAACGAATTGCGTAGATAAATTCCAGCTTTTTGATATGATAAAAGCAAGCATATTGTAGACAATACTAATAGTTGCAGCATGTTATTATAGGCTAGAGCCTGTATGTAATAACATGCAGCAACTAGCCAGTAGCTTCGCTTTCGTATCATTGAGTAACATACTACTTGAATTGGAGACGGAAATTAGATTTTTTTTTTCTCTTTTTGTCAAATTGACGCAACGTAAATGCAAATCTCATGTGTCTCATTTTATTTAATTAATGTATTATCTTTGTAGGTGGCGTGGCTTAGATCCGTGAAGAATAATCCTGAAACCCTGGACGACACTTTACTAGAAGGCCACCTGAATCTCACCAAGGAGTTGTTTACCCATGTATCAGCACAAGTCAAGTACCAGTATGGCTCACACCCTGACCATAAGGACAGTGGATTGATTATGGTTAGTAGAACTACAAAATGTACGGTAATGGAACATTGCAGTTGCTTACATATTCATGAATTGAAATGACGCATCAAACCGCCTTGATGTGCGATGGGCGCATTTTGGTGTATAAGCTTCATAATATTTATGTCTATTAGAGCTCTTATTCACGACTCGTTTTCTTCTACGGCGTTCTAGCCGGGACGCCAAGAAACCGTATCGAGGTTCCGTATACTAGAGAAAACGTGCGCTTGTTAGTGACAGGGCGAAATCAACAGACGATTCAAAGGCCTTTTTTATAGGCCTGACATTTTTGAAAATGTCCGGCGCTCGTCCGGCTTCTAGGCGGTCTACACGCGGCGAGGAGTAGACAAATTACTTATTATTTTAATGTTAGAGGTTACCATAACAGGTTGCTTAAACTAAAAAATATTTGAAATACTTAAATATGCCTTTAATAGATCTAATTCATCTTTTATATAATAAAATAACACATTTAATAACAAAATGAATTTATGTAGGTCATCGGTAGCCGCTGCAAGCTCTCCATCATCAATATACCTCTTATCTACCAATATTCTTCGGAAATAAGACTGAAATATGAACAACATTGCAGGAAATAATGACGGAATTCCTATGGCCGTACTCCTGGGCGTGGTGCCGCATGGACTCCGGCGACGGGTCCGGCTCGGATGGAGGCGCGATGGACTCCGAGCCGCCGGCGCCGCTCTGCCGCTCGCCGGGCTCGGCGGCGGCCGCGTCCGATGTAGTGCTGTCTCTTGTGCACGGCTGTGTGCCCAATATGGCTGCTCTCGTCACTCTTATTGAGAAGATGTTTTACAGTGGTAAGTGTCATACATTTTATTGGACCTATTGATTATTAGCTCGTGCTCGGTCGCAAATGAAGCGGAACCATTAATAGATCGTCATTTATTTATGTTATTTAGAAAACAGTAAAACATCATTACAGGTTTTTTGTAACCCCAGGGCGATGGCATAATGTATGTAGGCTAATAAAAAATCAACGAAAAAGTAAAAAAAAACAAAGTCATGGAACTTTAGGTTCGGTAAGAAGCGCTTCCATTGAAGAGGTAACCAAGTTAAAGGGTTCGTTCAGAGTTCAGTGATGCTTAAATGTCTAAAAGGACTTTGTTCCGGTCGCTGTCGAGCACTGGCAAGATTAATGTGCTGAGAATGTGACACAGGACTTACGAACTATTTTAATAATAATGTTGTATTATGTATGTCAGTCATCTAGAACCCATAACAAAAGCTCTGCTTAACTTGAGGCTAGATTATGCTGTGTGGAATGCATTATTTATTTGTTTCACAGAAAAGAGTTCACTACTCACGGAATGGGAATACATGCCGTGCGTCGGTCCAAGACAGCCGGCGGGTCTTGTGGGGCTGAAGAACGCTGGGGCGACTTGTTACATGAACTCTGTACTGCAGCAGTTGTACTGTGTGCCGGCTGTTCGCGACGCGCTGCTGACTGTACAAGGTCAGATCTTGAATCATACAAATCTGTATTAATACTAGCTGGGTGCTCGCCGTTTCACCCGCGTTACTCCCGTCGGATTTTAGGGATAAAAAGTGGCCCATATGTTATGCCAGGTCGTAAATTACCTGTGTACCAAGTTAAATCAAAATCTGTTCAGTAGTTTTTGCGTGAAAGAGTAACAAACACCCATCCATACTTACAAACTTTCGCGTTTATAATATTAGTAGGTTTATCAACAGGAAAGATAAGTTTTGAATAGCTTAGAAACTACTAGACCGGTTTGAAAAAAGTTAGGATTTCGTATGAAAACTTCAATAACGTAACCCAAAGTATATGATTGTGTTTTTATAATTTTTGGTAAATAGCGGTCCGTCGGCTTCGCCCCGTGCGAAGTATTTTCAAAATGCAATCTATCTATAGGCTACTTTTAATCCCCACAAAGCGTGTGAAGATGCGCTCTGAAACTTGCCATCTGAAACTAGCCCCTTTTTACAAATTGAAAGTGTATTTTAACATTTTCATAATTCTAGGAGCTGCTACTGATCCCGATGAAGATTTCTCTGGTGACCATCACCATCATCATCATGTGATTGAAAACAATATAGAAGTAAGTTCATTTTCTATGTGCGTTCACCATCACTGATCATAAAAAAATTATGTTTGATGAACAGAATAGAAAAACATTTAATTGGTGTTCTGGTTGTTTTCTATTTAAAGTAAAAAATATCTATCTATGTAATATATTGTATTATGTATATCAGTCATCTAGTACCCATAACACAAGCTCTGCTTAGCTTGGGGCTAGGTGATGTTGTGTGGACTGTCCAATATTATTAATTAATTTATTGATTGGAACAAAAAAATATAAAAATAAACAAACAAAAACAGTATAGCATGGATGATTCATGTATTGTTTTTCCTTTCAGAACAATAGTGACTATAATATTATAATACTGAAGCAAGTCCAAGCGATATTTGCTCACTTGCACTACAGCAAGCTGCAGTATTACATTCCGAGAGGATTATGGGCGCATTTCAAGTAAGCTCTTAGCTTTATTATAGCTTTATTTGAACATGCATGTGATAGTAATAACTCTAAAGAATTAACGACACTTATCAAACAAGATTAAACGATTTTATCTCCTAAAAATAACAATGCAATAGGTAATCCAAATTGCAAAAAACTATTTTACAGATACGTTTCACATCATTCTTTACTACGATTTTTTAATTAACCTGTTACCTGCACTGTTTATAACATCCGTGCGTATAGAATATCAATTATGACGTCATTCTTAATCCAATTCATGAAGTTTTTTAGTTATAGTTATAATGTCTTTCATTATTTCTTGATTTTTAGGTTACAAGGCGAGCCTGTAAATCTGCGGGAACAGCAAGATGCAGTTGAGTTTTTTATGTCCTTGGTAGAGTCATTGGATGAAGCTCTGAAATCATTGAACCAGGATCAGCTGATGGCCAAAACAATGGGTGGCACTTACTCTGACCAGAAAATATGTAAAGGATGCCCTCATAGGTATGGATTGTGCGAATACATTCTTTGATGATCGTCTTGTTGCAGTGTTGGTAATGTTTTGAATTTTACAGGTATTGCAAAGAAGAGCCATTCAGTGTGGTGTCTCTAGATATAAGGAATCTTTCTCGCTTGCAAGAATCTCTGGAAGCTTATGTGAGAGGAGAGTTACTCGAAGGACCAGACGCTTATCATTGCGATAAGTGTAACAAAAAGGTAACAGAGTAGTCTTACGGAGGTGGGCGTTGCGATCTGCGATACAGTGTTATACATTAGGGAGTCGCATCGTTTCCTATTTTTGTTGTTATATCTAGTCTAAGGAAGATTTTTTTTATTCTACGTAGTCATTTAAGTTGTTGTTATTCTCATTGGTGAATTAACTTTCAGGTAGTGACAGTAAAGCGGTTATGCCTCAACAAACTGCCTCCAGTTCTAGTAATACAGTTGAAGAGGTTCGAATATGACTTCGAGAAAGTGTGCGCGATAAAGTTCAATGACTATTTTGAGTTTCCACGCGAGCTAGACGTCGAACCCTACACAGGTAAGGACTTGTTGTTAAAACACTGTCGGCAGGCAATATTCATTCACCAAAATGTCGCCGCAAGCCAGGGGTGGGTAGCGCTGTCGCGGACATGACTAAAATAATGCGACTGACGCTAACCCGCTGGCTATGTCGGCAGGATCGGTGTGTAGAGTCCGGGTTCAAGTCCCGCCAAAATCGAATATATTGGGATATTATTAAATTTCTTAGAGATTACCCCCAAGTGAGAGGACTTTCGCAAAAACAAAAACCAATAAATAATAGCTAAATAAATCTTATAATCTTAAGCTAGCTCAAAGTTGTTCTAAAATATCGTTAATATCACTTATATTTGCTGTCTCACTGTATTGTACCTAACACACAAGACAGAGATTCTCTGTCAGTGATAGGAATAGTTAGTGCAATTTAGGGTCAAGACCTCAAACATTATCAATAGTATGGATATGCCCCGATTCCGGGAAAATTCTTATTCAATTCCCGTGACTCGGCATGTCCACATTAAGATAAACTTATGAAGTCCAGGCAAATTGCACTACCTATACCTACCACTGGACATATTATAACACTGATAACTGTTTTCCTTTGTTTTCAGCATGGGGCTTAGCACGAGCGGAAGGGGACGCCTCACTATGGGAGGGCGGGGAGGAAGGCACGAGAGAAACGCATTACCAACTCAGCGGCATTGTCGTCCACTCAGGCCAAGCTTCTGGGGGACATTACTACTCTTATGTACTGCTCAGGTAGCAAAATCCGTTCCAAATCTTTAATAACCCAACGTGTATGTGTTTTAAAAAAAATCATTTATTTACCAAAACATTTTAGATATCTAATATAAATTCTCGTGCGAAGCCGGGCGGACCGCTATTAAATAGATGTTGTGTGCTTACGTGTACTTTCGAGTAGGGAATTCCTTGATCATTTCCATGTTCTAACTTCGTATAAATTTGCTATTTGCCAGGGACAACGGCAGTGACACAGGCCGCTGGGTGAAACTCGATGACGGAGATGTATCCGAATGCGGCATGCACGACGACGAAGAAATGAAAGTGCAATGCTTCGGAGGCGAATACATGGGCGAGGTGAGGCTATCCTTTCAAACATGATAACTTTATACTCTACAAATTCTGAATTATGAACATTACTGTCTTAGATTTATCAGAGTGCGTAGTGCGAGTTTTTATAGGGTGTTTTGTGATCGCGACGGGTTCTTTTTGATAACTGCTACCATACAGAAATTAACGTGCTATCGAGTAGCAAAAAAAAGATAGATAGAAAATTCTTTATTGCACACTTAACAAAATAATCAAGAAACAAAATAACATTACAATAAATGTGACAATTGGCGGTCTTATCGCTCAATAGCGATCTCTACCAGACAACCGTAAAAGAACTCGCACTGGAGTCGGTTATTTGTCTTGAACAATACCTTAGCAAAATTCTATGTAGAGTGTTTGTAAACAAACCACGACACAACTAAAACAAAGGTTGGGGTCGAATTTAGATATAATGCTATGATGGACGGATCTCGAATCGACAAGCTATGTAAATCTACACTAATATTATAAGAGGAAAGATTTAATTGTTTGTTTGAATTGAATAAGCTCCGAAACTTCTGGACCGAATTGAAAAATTATTTCACTATTAGAATCTTACATTATCTTTGATCAATAGGCTATGGAATATTTTCAAAAAAGTAATGGTTCCGTATGAAAACTTCAATAATATAACCCAACGTGTGTAAAAAATTAGTTTATTATTGTAAATTTTTGTGAAATACTTGTGCGAAGCCGGGGCCGCTTTAGTTGCAGATATAAAGACACGCAACTAAGTAAATTTTAGGTTAATTATGGGTGGTTTTTTTGCAAACACTCTACTTCGAGTTTAAAGTATAGTATAGTGGGTATTCATTATGAATGTAAGCGGGTTAACTACGAACCTATTATATGTTGTTCATCAAACTACGATAGTTTTTATAGTAAAATATAGTAGGTATTACTTGTACTAAGTGTGTTATCTTAGATTGCATGTGCACTGTGCAGTATGCATGAAATTTGTATGAGGATGATATAAAGATTGTTAGACTTGCGAGTCTACTCTTGAGGCGAGGTGATGTCTTATCTGGTTTTAGGTATTCGATCCGATGCTAAAGAGGGTGACGTACAAACGCCAGAAGAGATGGTGGAATGCCTACATGCTGTTCTACACCAGGAAGGATACCATCTCAGTCGACACATCTGATCTCGAATCTTCCTTGAGGAGCCTCAGTTTAAAGTAAGTGGTTTTTTTACAATACCGATATTATAAAATACTAGATAAAATACAATATAATCATAAATAATTGTGTACAATGCGCCCAGCATTTTGAGCCCTAAGCAGAGATTTTGTACTACTTTGATATACCATAAAAATAAGATAAATATTTTTTGTTTCAAATTAAAAACATTCAGATCCCAAATAAATATCTGAAGATAATCTTTCGCAAACATTTGTCCAGCAACCTGTGCACACAATATTTTAATAAATGATAATAGAAACTAAAGATAAATATATTTTTTTACATAAAAAAAATTGATCCCAAACAAATATCTGTAGATTATGCAAAAATTCGTCCAGCAACCTGTCTAAAATTAATTATGTATTTGCAGAGAAAAAGCCATACCCAAACCGATCTGGCAGTCGGTGCGACGAGGAAACATAGCATTTTCACACAATCATGACCAGTTCAGTCTTGAACATTTCACATTCATGAAGAAACTGTGTTGTATGCGCTTGCAACTCTTACACGGACCTCAGGGCAGTTGGGTATGCAAAAGTTTATAGATTATTACATTTTTACTAGCCGACCACAAATATTTTTTATTAGAACATAGTATTCATTTTCACATTTGAAATAAATGTTATAAGTAACACTAGAGTATAACTACAATCTAGCCATAAATTTGGTTAATAGGTATGGTTTTAATAGGTAATTTAGTTTTAAATTAATTTTATAGCTGACCACAATATTTACGGTTTACTTTGCATTCTAGGGACCGGAACACGAAGAAATATCAATGTTGACAGTACAGTTAGCGACAAAGTTTTTGTTCTCTGTCGGTTTTCGTACAAAGAAAACGCTGCGTGGACCAGCAGCTGATTGGTATGTACATATACCTTGACACGAAAATATTGATTTAGTATTTTTTTGATTTATTGTTATTATGTTTGTTTTAGGCACGAAATAATCTGCCAGCATTTACGGTGCTCTCAAGCGGTAAGAGCTTGGTTTGCAACGGATCTTTTCCAACACCCTCACAGGTATGTTAATATTATATATTGTATAATAGTTGGGTGCCATCGGTTTTACCCGCGTAACTCGCGATCCCGTGGGTTTTCGAGATAAAAAGTGGCCCATATGTTATTTCAGGCATTTAGGGACTGGGTAGTCAAAGTGATAAAATGTTCAACAATTGAAATGTGCAGGGGTCAAAATATCTATATGGACCGGTGGTCTATGTGACTAAAAGTATGAACGTTAAGTAGTCAAAGTGACAAAATGTTAAAAGGTTTGAATGTGCAGGTGTCAAAATGTCCATATGGATCGGTTGTCTATGCGGCAAAAAGTAAGAACGTCAAATCGTGCATGGAATGTGCAGTTGTCAAAATGTCTATTCGGACCGGCTGTCTATGCGGCAAAAATATGAACCTACATGGAGGAGTTAAAAAGTGTTTGGGTCCAACAAGGGTTATGTCTTCATCTATAAGTACTAATATATTATAAGGAGGAAAGATTTTAATTGTTTGTTTGTTTGAATTGAATAGGCTCCGAAACTACTGAACCGATTTGAAAAAAATATTTCACCATCAGAATCCTACATTTTCCGTGATGAACTGATGAGCTATAGAATATTTCATAGTTAGGGATTCAGATTCAGATTCAATAACTTTATTTCTTTAGGCTTACAAAATAAGCACTTAGACAAGTCAAATTCAAAGTCAGATCTGCATGGAAAATAATTTTATTTTTTTATTTATATCCCGTGCGAAGCCGGTGCGGACCGCATAGCATATTATAGCATACATTTTACGTAATTCGTTTCTCAGCCGTTCCTGAGAAACGAATTACGTAATAATAGATATATATAATAAGAAGAGCTCTTGCTCGTAAAGTAATAGGATATCTTATCTAGAACATTGGACTTTTTGACAGATATTCATTTAGACCTAAACACGATATATCAATCGAACGTTCTGGCTATCGCACCTTTTGTTATACTTGCATTTTGAGATGTGTACCATTTGTCACTAAAACAGTATGACCATTATTGGTACGTACATTTTGACACTAGGGCTTTTCAACCCTTAAACATTTCGTCACGTTGACTACCCAGTCCCTAAATGATTTCAGGTACTATCTGTGTATCAAGTTTCATCAAAATCCGTTTAGAAGTTTTTGCGTGAAAGAGAAACAAACATCCATCCATACTTATACAACTTTTGCGTTTATATTAATAGGATGTATTGTATTTAGATTTGTATTTTGTACAGAATTAACAGTCAGACGTTTCTTTCAGGCTCTGTGATTATCTTCTGTCTTGCCCGTCGGCCGAAGTTCGGGTTGTTTTCATGAAAACCATTGTCTTTTTGGCGAACTACTCCATGAGTGATCCACCAGGTACATAATAGACCCTAACTAAAGAAGAAAATGCTGATTTTTATATAAGAAACATACCCTCCATACCACACAATGCGCTGTCACTTCATAAAGGCACTAGCAGTCACACACTGAATTTTCTTCTTTTCTCTGATTCTTATAATATAAGAGTCAGCATTTTCTTCTTTAGTAGGTTCGCGCTCGCTTTTACATTGTTTATGCGTGGAATCGTATTATGAAATCACTAAGAGCCAATCACACGTAACTATGAATCAGTGGCGCAGTGGACGAAATAGCGGGTTCGAATCCCGCCGCGCTGAAAAAAGTATTAGTAGGTATTTGTTTTTAATTCTAAATGTTTAAAGTTAGTAAGGGGACAAAAGTAGATCTATGCAAAATTTCAGCAGTTGTTTTGGCGTGATGAAGTAATAAACTTCCAGATATTCGTCATTTATACTATTAGTGTGCATCACTAGCAACCATCTTATACCCAACGCTCTGCTTAATAAGGGGCCAGATGATCTGTGAAAATCTATAATTTATTTACCAGTGATGATAAGAGAACTCAACAATTTCGATTGCAGTGTCTAGCGGCTTCGGCTCATGGTGCACACGCGACGAAGCCACGTCGTTGTCTGACCAAGTGTTGTGCAGCGTGCGAGCGCTAGCCGCGCCGCCGCACAACGACTCGCACATCCACAGGCATCTGCCGCTGCTATTCAATCTCTTCTACACGTACGCCTCGCTCGGCTTGCCGGAAAGACATCAGCTGTTGAGGGTTAGTAATTAGACACAATGTTTTCTAACCAAATCTTGTCCAACGTGCTTGTAAAACGTGCGTGCGCCCCGCAACTAGATATTGGCACATCCACAGGCATCTGCCGCTGCTCTTCAATCTCTTCTACACTTACGCCTCGCTCGGCTTGCCGGAAAGACATCAGCTGTTGAGGGTTAGTAATTAGACACAATGTTTTCTAACCAAATCTTGTCCAACGTGCTTGTAAAACGTGCGTGCGCCCCGCAACTAGATATTGGCACATCAACAAACATCTGCCGCTGCTCTTTAATCTCTTCTACACGTACGCCTCGCTCGGCTTGCCGGAAAGACATCAGCTGTTGAGGGTTAGTAATTAGACACCACGTTACCTAACCAAATGCGTGTGAAATGTGCGTGCGCCGGCGCACAACGGCTCGTACATCCACAGGCATCTGCCGCTGTTCTTCAATCTCTTCTACACGTACGGCTCGTTCGGGTTTTTCCGGAAAGATATTAGCACTTAGGTTTAATATTTACTTGTGTTAATATGAACATTAAGAAGGTAGCTGAGTACTACCGGATACGACTAGCAACGCATAAAAGGAGAATTTATTAAAACTTTGATTCTATGCTTTAATTACATAAGAACATACAAGATAATAAATAGTTTGTATCTTGTGTGCGTTCGCCCAGCAAAAAGTATCGTCTTTTCAAGAATCGAATGATGCAGATAATTTGTGCCCTATGTCGTGTAAATGTGCCCAAAATTTTAAATTTGTGCCCCCAAGGGCTGCAGAGTTATTTAGGAAAATCTGATTTTGCTGCACGAACGTTCGCCCAGCAAAACTTTTTTTAAAAAAAGGGTATAGCTGTATTTTAAATATGCAAAAAGATAGCTTAAATACTAGTTGTGTAAAATACTATGTGCCGTTAAAGCAAAATTTGTGCCTCTAAAGGTTTTAGAGATATTTAGTTTTTTGCTGGGCGAACGTTTTGGTGATTTCTATATCTCGGAAACGGCTGAACGCACAGTCATAATTTTTTGTTCCTACAGATACGGTAAATTTGTGCCTATTTGTGCCGTAATTTTCATTAACATGAGTAGCATGGTTCAGGAGCTATTATTGTTTTTCCTAGAAAACGGAAAAATGCTCTGGCTCTCGAATGAACAAGACCATGGACTTCGCGTTGGTGCCGACTGGTACCCATTATATATTCACACGATCCTGTAAAGTTTCACCGGCCTACTACTTATAATAGACGAGTTATTAACGATTTTGTCTTTTTTTTGAGGTTATTTTGAGTGAAATTACTTAGGATACGAAAACACTAGTTTCCTGTGAGCTGGCTTATTACATGTCTGTTCATTCTACAATAATTAGAGCCCTATTTTAAGAATACGTATGCAAAAAATCATCTTTGTATACCCAATACTTTTGACAATAATGGTAATATACCATTCGAAGTATTTTTGGTAGATAACCAGACCAAATTCGAATGAACATTAAAAAGCGGCCGTACGATACTACAAGCTATGAAAATTACGGCACAAATAGGCACAAATTTACCGTATCCGTAGGAACAAAAAATTATGACTGTGCGTTCAGCCGTTTCCGAGATATAGAAATAACCAAAACGTTCGCCCAGCAAAAAACTAAATATCTCTAAAACCTTTAGAGGCACAAATTTTGCTTTAACGGCACATTTAGACTAGTATTTAAGCTATCTTTTTGCATATTTAAAATACAGCTATACCCTTTTTTTAAAAAAAGTTTTGCTGGGCGAACGTTCGTGCAGCAAAATCAGATTTTCCTAAATAACACTGCAGCCCTTGGGGGCACAAATTTAAAATTTTGGGCACATTTACACGACATAGGGCACAAATTATCTGCATCATTCGATTCTTGAAAAGACGATACTTTTTGCTGGGCGAACGCACACTTGTATCTTGCGTGTGCAAGAGGGATACGGACCTCATAAAATACAAATTACATAAATAATTCTGGGAAAAATTTATCACTGAGATTTAGTGTTCTTAATGAGCTGAATTTATTATGGTGACTTGTAGTTCCATAAAGATCACTAGTCTAGCTATGGAAATTGTTCCAAGATTAAATCTTACAAAGACCTGTATAAAAATCTGACATCCTGTGTGATTGTTACAGCTGAAAATTCTGGACATTCTTCTCACAATCTGCCTTGATGACTCATCTGGACTCAGCTCTGTCGGGAAATACCAGTACCCAGAGTCGGCCAAAATTCATCAAGTAAGTTTTCGTACACACGAATTCAAATCAATTAATCAGCAGGACTTGATGCTAAATATAGTTGAAGACAAGGTACTATAACGCTGATTAGGGTAAGCCTTTGTTCATAACTCAAGCCTAGTCTTCCCCCACAAAATTAAACTAGCGACAAAGTAATAAAAAAATTATTTGCAAGGCTCTTTTCGCATCTTGTTTCTCCCAGATTTCATCCTTTCAGGATCCGTATTGCCACTTCTCCTATTGCTATCATATATCAAAGTGCTTCATTTCCTTGAGACCTTACACGACTCTCGGACACTCTACTATTAAAAACAAATAAATCAACATATTTTCCTATTAACTATAAGATTAAAGTTGTTACATAATTGGATGTCCAGGTGATATGTCTACTGGTGCGGTGTTGCGACACCACTAGTCGGAACGTGTCTGCGACCGCAGCGGAAGGCACCGCTCCGCTGCCGAATCCGTTCAACGACCCGCCTCCGAACCAAAGTACTGCCACGCAACGCCCGACACTCTCAGCCACTGCCGCCGATGTGCTTTACAATCGGGCTGGGTGAGTCTTAAAGATATCATTAACTAGCGGTCCGACCCGGCTCATTAGTGAGTATTTTGCCGTTCGTTAGAACAGACGTGCTCAGAATTAGTAAAATTAAATAATCACTTTGCTGACTCGTGACCTCGTTTACTAGCAGTAAAAGTAAAACTGTGTCATACTTACGCTTATACATAGTGTAATAAAATAGTGAAAATGGACAAAATCTAATATTAAAGTTTACCAAAATTAGTAAAATGGATGGAGTAAGTCCGTTCAGCCGGAGTGGCAGGACAGCCCGCAGCCCGCCTCGGACGCCCGTCACGCCCTCTCCTGCCCCGGAGCCGCAGGCTCGCCCAGCAACTTCGTCCCAGAGAGAAAAAGCCCTAGAAGTGGTCCCTACATCAGAGATCCAGAACTGGTTGTCGGACATCGAGCAAGGCCTCAACGAAGTGTGCTCTATTGCAGAAACAGGCAAGTTGAACTCTGAGCACAAACTCAAAATTCACAATTTATGCCGTAAAATTGCACATGGGACATCGCAGATGGCAGTACTCTATCAGTCCGTAAAAACTAGAGCAGTAGCAATGAACCTGGAAACCCAAGCTCTCAAAGAGAAGATAGATCTGTCGCAGCGACTCCAAGACCTTAAAACAACCATTGATGAGACCTCTAAACCTACCCCCCGAAATTCCTTTGCCGAAATGGTGAAAAGGGGCAGCACCTACATCAAGCCCGTGAATGTAAGCTCTGTGGCTATATACCCACATGACAAGAATAAGTCCAGCGAAGAAACCAAATCCCTTGTCCAAAAAATTATCTGCCCAGAGGATATGAAGCTGCAAGTCAGAGGTCTACGTAAGACAAGGAACGGAGGGGTCATAATTAGCACCGAAACGAAAAATGATATCGAGAAGCTCAAACAGTCCATGCAGCTTACAAACTCTGGCCTGCTGGTAGACGAGCCTCTCAAACGCAAACCCAGAGTCGTAGTTATTGGAGTGCCCTCATCAATGCAGGAAAGAGAAGTATTTACTTGCCTTTACAAACAAAATGTAGCCGAAGTAATGCTGGATCTCAGCCTGGAAAAATTCATTTCCTCAATACGATTGAGCCATAAATCTGGCAAGAAGGATGCTGAGACCTGCAACTTCACTTGACTTCACTATGGTCACAAGATGCTATAAGTGCCAGCAATATGGACACGCTGCCAAGTCCTGTAGAGAAACGACCCACATCTGCAGCCACTGTGGTGCTCATGGCCACTCAATAAAGGAATGTACTAAAAAGACGGAAGAACCCAAATGTGCTACTTGCCTACATTTCAAGAAGCCTTGTAAGCACATTACAGGTTCTGCTGAATGTCCGGCAAAAATAATGGCAGAAAATAGGTACATAAACTCGATTGACTATGGAGGCGCCTAAAAATGTCGATATAGTTAACAATAAAGTAATACATACATGTTTTAAATTATCCGTTTTCAATCTTATCATAGGTACCTACTCATTAAATGTAACCTAGTTAAGCGTAGGTAGTTAGCGTAAGTTATTTTTAATATCTGCACTGTCGCATTGTTTAATTTTATTTGTGTGATTAAATACCAATTGTATTCGTTGTCAGCAATTTTGCCTGAGATACAGGTTTTACCTAGTTCAGGCACAGGTAATCGTTAGAATTTAAGTATTATTATTCTTATGTTAAACATTTGTCTTAAGTTATTTTTGAATAAATTATTTTATTTTATTTTATTAACTAGCGGTCCGACCCGGCTTCGCACGGGTATTTAACAAAAAAAAATATTTATCATGAGGATCCGTAACTTTTTTGAAAATATTCTATAGTGTATGTTCATCAGGGAAAATTTAGGATTCTAATGGTGAAAGAAATTTCAAATCGGTCCAGTAGTTTCGGAGCCTATTAAATTCAAACAATCAAGTCTTTCCTCTTTATATTATTAGTACCTATAGATATCATTGTTTTCATATATTTATTTATTATTATCTATGGTTCCCTTTCATAAATGCAAATAATTCCTTCCTTCCAAAGGTTGTCTGAATGAGATTATGTAGTGTTTTTCGTACGCATAGGTGTTTGTGTCTCTTTCTAAAGTGCCCATATTTACTTGCAGCGGATACATGAAGAAGCTAACAGAAGAATGCTGCGGCTGCGATGAAGCAATACGACTGCTACAATTCATGTGTTGGGAGAATGCTGGGTGGTCACGAATCGCGCTCGCCGAACTGCTCTGGCAAATGGCATACGCTTACTGCCACGAACTGAGGAGACATTCGGACACGCTGACCGCGTTGTTACTTATGGAGGACAGCTGGCAAAATCATCGGATTCATAACGTTATAAAGGTAACACGTTTCTTCTGAGATGGCTTAAAATATATCTTTTATTTAGAACCTCTGTGGCGCGGTGGGCGAAGGTCCGCCTGCAAAGTAGGAGGTTGCGGGTTCGATTCCCGCCCCGGGATGAATCTTTGTACGATCTGTAGATATTTGTTCAGGGTGTTCTAGTCGTTTTCTATGTATAATAAAATATATGTTATATTGTATTATGTATATCAGTCATCTAGTAACCATGACACTAGCTCTGCTTATCTTTTGGTTAAATGATGCTGTGTGGCTTGTCCAGCATTATTTATTATTATTATTTATTTATTCTAGCCCCAACACAATAAAGTTCATGACCATGGCATTCTGCCTTGTTTTGTCTCTGAAGACAAGTACTCAAGCTGAACTCTTGCCTGAAGGTCGAACGAAACAGAGGACGTGCGTTGAACGGAATTTGGCCTTAGAATCTAAGCAATGTTAAGGCTAATCAGGTGTAGCCTGATTTCAGAATGATAGTCATTGGATTCTTGTCCTACTATTGTAAATTTTTCGCAGGGCGTATCTGACGAAAGACCTGGTCTATTAGAGACAGCAACACGGGCCCGCTCGCACTACCAGAAGCGTGCGTACGCTTGCGTGAAGCTAGTCGTCAGTGTGATGTGTCGAGCGCCGCCTGCCATTAGAGTGGTGCACGCGCAGCCGGAGTCTCGCCGGCGCTGGCGGCAGCTGCTGGCGTGGTTGCAAGACGAATTGGACAGAGTAAGTAGCCTCATTTCCACACCTTCTGAGGTGTGATTGCCTTATATACCCACTGGTCACCTAAGGTCTGCCTTAGGTGGCCAGTGGGTATATAAGGCCGCCATACCTATTGTGTACCATTTTAGTTATTAAGACTTTATCTTTTTGTATGTATGTTAGTCTGTAAGGTATTTGTTGATGGAGAATAAGTTTTTTATCATTCCTAACTGTTCTTATGTCCTGAAATAAATGATTTATTTAATTATTTATAAGATGTAAGTAGCCTTATTTCGTCACCTCAGACCTCGGGCTACAAAGCGTATAAACATTAAACTCCTGCCAGTTTCATCTGTCCTGCCCATATGAACCATACTATACAAAAGGAACGGATCCTTTTGTGTAGTAGATCCAACGCGGCAGGCATAATACTTTTTGGCTTAATCTTGGCCTTTCAATTGTTTATATTGCTAAGCAGTCCTCAGTTCCTTGAGGTGGACAATCCAGCTCCTTTTGTATCGTCGATCCAACACAGGCTTTCGGGCGTGTATCTTTTTGGCCTATTTTTCGTGTTAAAGCAGTCCGTAATCGAAGTAGTCTGGTTACGTTAAGCAGGTTTGTTTCTTGGTAGTATAATATTGTACTGTTGCAAATAAATATAAATTGTTAAAATAAATAATATGACTATGGGAAGTAGTAAATGTTATGATAAATTGTTCTGTTCACGAACTAGTCTGGTTACGTTAAGCAGGTTTGTTTCTTGGTAGCATAATATTGTACTGTTGCAAATAAATATAAATTGTTAAAATAAATAATATGACTATGGGAAGTAGTAAATGTTATGATAAATTGTTCTGTTCACAGTATGGACCTGCGGGATACGGAAATTACGGATCGTGGTCGCCCCCAGGAACATCTAATGAGACTTCCAGTGGATACTTCCTAGAGCGCAGCAGTTCAGCTAGAAAAACACTAGAGAAGTAAGTTGTTTTTGTCCACGCGAACCTCATATCTGACGCCGTACCTTGTTAGCTGAGTTTGGTATAGCTCATGGAGATTAGATAATTCCATGTAAACATGTCTATATGTATACTAATTTTAAATCAGTGCATAAGATGGAAAACGCCATACCGAGACCTCCGCTACCAATTCTGGTAACCGATGCTTCTATGACATGAATGTGAATAAACTAGG
>CAWVOY010000065.1:7500-18524 GCA_963931895.1 Eupithecia pulchellata | reverse complement strand
CCCCCATGCGCTCACTCACTCCGATCCCAAGCCCTACCTCAAGTACGAGTGAACTATGACTTGTGAATGTACTCTATCATGTCTTGTGTGGACTTTTTTGTTGATTGTTGTCAAATTTTATACAAACTTGTAATATGTAAATAATTATGATAAAATATAGTATGAAGTTGTTAATTACGTTTTTGTAATTTATATTCATCTTTATTAACACCAATGCTATTCTCCTCCTATTCATGAAATGCTGTCTATTGATGATTGACAATTCAACTTAGTTGTAGTTTTCCGCTTGGATGGTCAGTCAGCATGGCAGCATGGCTAACCATAAATATATCTTAATACTTCTATTAGTGCTTTCTCTCAGAACTTGTTTTTCATATTAAATTTAAATAGATTATATAACTTATTTTGTAGATTCTACCAGGCTAGGCGCACTCAACACTTGTGTTTGATTCTACTAGGATGTCCTTGTAGGTAGGCTATGCAGCCTACCCAAGGGCGTAGCCAGGATTCTGTTCAGGGGGGGGCAGCCGAAAAAAAAACCAAGAATACCTACTAAGTACATGCTGCACGAGAAATGGGATAGGTAGGCTACGTTTAGAATAAAAAAAACAACAATAGTTTAACTATACGTCACGTTATTTTACAAAATAGTAGTCTTCGAGGTACTCCACAAAACCATTTTAGCAGCTCTGATTCAATTTTGTTCTTATTTATTTGTAAGTACCATGCTTCGGTGTACGCTGAGGATACATAGGCCGTTTAAAGGATTTTCAGTCATCATTTCCTCAGCCATGTTTACTTCTAAGCACTTGCGAATTTTTTGACATTTTTCGATGTTTTTAAATAAGTACGCAATTGTGTGAGACTAGTATGACAGCTAGCCTGGAATATTTAAAAAAAAAATCATAGTCAAGAAAAGAAAGCTAAGAAAAATTTGGTTTTAGAAGATAAAAAAAAGTCTTACTACGGAATGAATGGCGAGCGAAGCGAGCCTCCAAATTTTTGTCATATTTTGGAGAGGCTGGTAAACATGACAAAAAGGCTATAGAATTAACGGCGAGCGGAGCGAGCCGCAATTTTTTTTAGACATTTAGATGTTCTGTAAAATACAATCAAGACTCAGAGTGTGTTTGGATGGTCACGTGGTAGCATAAAAAATATAACAGTGAGCGGAATGAGCGCTCATATTTTGTTGTGTTTGCGGCCTCTGAAAATGGTTGAGAAATCGTGAAATTTTCGGAAGGCTTAAAAGCCTAGAAAAGAAGAGAATGACAGGCGAGCGAAGCGAGCCGCGAAATTTTTTGTTACATTTTCGGTCGTTAGCAAACATATTTGAAAATTATGCTATAACCTAAGACATAACAGCAAACAGAGGGAGATATTCAATTACGGAAAACTTGAAAATAGTAATCTATCCATCTAAATTTTTTCTGACGTTTTCGTTCTTTAGCGAACAGTTTTGAAAGTATTCTATAACTAAAGAAATAACAGCAAACGGAGGTAGATATTCAATTACGGAAAAATATGGAAATAGGTATCTATCCAATAAATGTGCCTACATATAATGTAGATAGATGCACAATAAGAATCGAATGGCATGGAGCGCGAGCGCGCCCTACCCCGCAACCAACGCGCAGCGCGCTGTTGCAGTGGAGAATTTTGATGAAAAAAAAATAAGAGAAGATGAAAAGAGTTTTTAAGAGAGCCTTGAGTTTTTAACCAACCATTTCAGGAGCTGCGTGTCACGTACGTATATCCGAGAAAATTTTATCCATTGAAGTTTGATTTTAAACGGTGCCTCAACATTTCGGTTAGGGTTTGAATTTAGATGCAAAAATAGTAAGTACTATTGTATAAAATTGACCTGTCAATGAAGTTTAGTTTATTAATAGGCTTGGCTATCTACGTAGGTACGTATTTAAAATTAAGACTGCATCCTCTAGGGGGGGGCAGCTGCCCCCCCCTGCCCGTACCTCCCTACGCCCATGAGCCTACCTATCCATCTATCAAAAATCAAAACAAAAGTGGCATAATACATGTCTCTCAGGGCCGTAGCCAGAAATACTATTCGGGGGGGTTGAGCTTTTGACCCGTCCCAGTCAATATGCATCATCTTATCATCATAAACGTAGTTTTCCGAACGCTGCCGAGCCTAGCTGTGGACTAACATGGGTTGATACTGATATTGAATTATGTACCCTCACTTTATCAAGGTGTCAATTTTCAAAGTGTTTTAAATTTAGCTTTTTACTTGGTCTGTAAACAAAGTTATCTACAAGTACATTGAGCACTGCGGGTGTATTTGCAGCGTAGCGTGGACTGGTATAGTACCTGGAGTGGTTTTCAACAAAACAGTTTCCAAAAAACCGATATAAGTAGGTAGAAATAAGAACCATGAGTAACGGCGGAGCCGCGAATTTTTCCGAAATTTTATAAAAAAGTAGGTAGGTAGGTATGCAAGAGTGTGACATGATATGACAGGGAGCCCCGAGTATGTCAAAGACTGCGAGATGGTTGGTAATTTTGAGTTTTTGGTGTGCCAGCAACAAAGACAAACAATTTTAGAATTACAAAAAAGGCGAAAAAGGAAATAACTTCGAGCGTAACGATTTCGGGTGACAAAAAGTTTAAAGGTAGGTTTTAACTAGTAAGAAAACATAAATAACAGCGAGTGGAACGAGCCTGCACATACTGTAGTGTTTGCGGCCTTTGGAAATGGTTGAGAAATGAATAAGCTGTATCGGAGGAAGATCGTATTCGGGTTAAGAACGGATAAATCTAATTACTCCCTAATCTAGGGTGTTTTTAAGATGTTGGCAACATAGTCAGCAATGCCATTTTGTCGAGCCCCTCTCCTCAGTTACCGTCAGTCGCTGAGGTGGATGGATGTGTGTTATTTTGTGCGAAAATGGGAAAGGTACATAAAGTGTGATTTTTTCAAAATCCGGACTTACCCCGTCGACTTTTCCTGGCCATGGTAGCGGCCACGGTAACGGCGGGGCAGGGGGTGCTAGGAATCTCCGGGCTACATTAGGCTACCACACCCCACACACACTGACCCTGGCAACGTTTAACGGACGCACTCTGAGGCTTGATCACCATCTAGCGCAGTTGGAAGTGGAGCTAGAGAACATTAAATGGCATGTTCTAGGGTTATGTGAAGTCCGTAGAGAGGGGGAGGACACTGTAACCTTACCCAACAAACAATTTGGCGTCAATTAGAGCTTATTTTAGACCTTAACGTGATATAAAGGTGCTATAGCAGCAGCAATAACAACTTTTGGCAACATAAGAGTGTAGTCTAACAAAATATTCCACTGTGAGCTATACAGCATAGTTTTAAGGGTAATAACAAGATGAGTTTAAAGGTTAAAGACATACAGCAGCAATTTGTAACGCTATAATACAGGCTAAGCATCTTGTTTTATAGCTGTAAGTGAATCTTACAACCATAGAATCTAAATAAGAAGTAAGCACTGACTACAACCCCCCAAAGTGCTATGCAAGCGCTAACGAACTCTTGCCAAGAACTAAAAGTTGTACAAAAGCAATAATTACTTATACAATGGTTATTATAGCACCAAATACCTAAAGAGGTACAATACTCTCTTATATTACTTAAAGTTGTAACAGTGGGAACATTTTTCGCTATCATAGAACTTCTAGTGCCTAATGTCACTTCTGTATAGGTTTAGGTAGAGTAATAGATCTCAATACCTCTTCTGTAACCCTTATTTGTTCACTTGTTGATATCAGAGCAATGGCGAAGTGATAGTAGGTACTAGAAGTAGTCAAGCGGGAGTTTTCTGCGAAAATGACAATCTGGGTCCCGTACATAATTTTCTAAATAATAAATCAAATTAAACACAATATTTCAATCACATTTCTTTTATTCTTTTATACAAAGTAAATTAACTTAGTTTTTCTTTAAATGAATCATATTCAAATATATTTATTTATCACACTGAATCCTTATATTTGTCATTTAAAAACTATAAAGCAAAAAAATTATCTGATAAAGATTCATGAAATTCAGCTTATCATCAAGATTTATAGTAATAAATCAATAAAAATATAGTCAAGATCAAGAGGTTATTAATTTGTATCATATCATTCACAATCAGACCTACAGCTTGTACTAGTAGGTCTCTTTTGCAGAGGCCGCCTTCCGACTTATCAAGTCCTTTATCAACATCATCTTTCTCTTTGTTTTTTTTTTTTTGTCAAGTTTTACACGTTTTCATATCGTTATAACAAAAAATCTAATTCGCGTTCAGCTTCTGCATAAGTTGAAATATTTCTTATTTTTACTTGACACTTTATTCGTCGCCCATCAAGTTGTAGTAAGGTGTTTGTAGATTTTACAAGTTTTAACGCATTGCATTTAGGCCATTTTAGTACTATTATTATGTTTCCATGGATCCGATGGAGCATGCAGTACACAGCACATATTTTCCTTTTTCTATAGTTTGTACAATTGTTGTGTACGGCATTCTGAAATTAAAATACAAGTTATTTCATGACGTCACTGAAAAGAGGAGATGAAGGAGGATGAAGGAGATGAACGAGAGGAGAGAGAAAAGATACAGTGAATAAAATATATACATAAAATTGAATCTCCTATGCCGGCATCCTATCATAAGTACTTATAAGCCTAACACAGAAATCTATATCTGATTTCTAAATAATTGATAAATTTTAAACATAAACATGATATAAAGGACCTTTTTCTTATTTTTGAGTGGTTTTAAAGTAGCAGTATGCGTTACTTTCGCGTTACTGTAAAATAGAAGTGTAATGAATGTCACTCAAAAAGCTACGGACAGACAGTACTACGGATCCCTAAATTTGTTTGCCCACCATTTAAAGGTTGCGAATTGATCTGACTAAGGTTATAAAAACAGAAGCAACTATGATTTATATAAAGTATTTTACTTATGCTTCATTATGTGTATTAATTACGACTAGCACGATACTTTAAACTGGAATAAACAATGTTTTATTCGATTCTTCGAAAACTTTTATGTTACTCCATATCTAATACATTGTTTATTTTCAGTAAAGAGACATTAGTCATCGGGCGCTTGAATAATTTGTTAATAATACATATACTTAATCACAATGTACTTACGTTCGCAGTGAAAAATCAACCTCTCCTGTAGTCAATAAGTTGGAACTAAACGATTTCATTTCAGTTTCACAAACGAGGCGCCCTTTTGGATTAATAAATATCTAAACATTTTACGCACACAAAACTAGAAGTAATTATTCTGTTGATAAAAAAAAGAATATCGTGATGTTAAAATTTAAGAACCTTATAGCTCTTATAGATACCTTTTGGAGCTCAGAGCGTTAATAATCACCCATTTGCCACCCTCATTCCACCTAAAGACATAGTGAGTGACGTTGTAGTTCTGTTGTTCCCCTTAAAGAGTTAGTAGTCACCTATTTGCAGCCCTCAAAGCACCCAAAGAGTTAATAAACGCTATATTAATCTATTGTACCACTAAAGGACTTAACTTCCGCTTATTTATCGCGTTTTTATCTCTTGTAGTTTCAGTTTTCGCTATTATAGCTCTCTAATAGCTCTATTATACCTCTAAACCAAATCTGTAACTCTGTTGTACAGCCATTAAATAACCCAAGGCGATATAAAAGTGTGCCCAATTCGGGGGTATAGAGGAGTTATAGTGCGCTCTAACTCCAAATAGTAACACTTATTAATAACTGTAAGATCTGGTTAGCGCTCTTATACATCTAATATAGCTCTTGTCTTAGCGCCTAAGTGTTAGTTGGGTAGACTCGGGCCATCTTCTCTACTTTCGCGAGGGTGATAAAACATTCCAGGGTGGCGTAGGTTTCCTCGTCAATAAGGCCCTCTCTAACAACTTCGAATAAATCTCCAGTGTGTCGACCAGGGTAGCGTACCTGATCCTTCGGCTGTCTAAGCGCTACAGCTTGAAGGTCATTCAGGTCTACGCACCGACCTCGGCACACTCGGATGATGAAGTGGAGGATATGTACGAAGACATATCCAAAGCCTTACATCACACCACCAAGGCTCACTTCAACGTTGTTATGGGGGACTTTAACGGCAAGGTGGGAACCCAGACTGGCAACGAATCCCGAATAGGCCCGCATGGTTTTGGTGTTCGAAATCACAGGGGACAAATGCTCGTCAACTTCCTTGAGAAAGAGGGTCTGTTCTTAATGAACTCTTTCTTTAAGAAACAGCCCCAAAGGAAGTGGACATGGCGGAGTCCCGATTCTGTGACTAAAAATGAGATCGACTTCATCATGACGGATAGCAAGCATATATTCAGAGATGTCTCAGTGATCAACAGGTTCAATACCGGATCTGATCACCGACTCCTTCGAGGCTCTCTGAATATAAATTTGAAGCTTGAAAGAAACCGTCTGATGAAGTCCACGCTCCGACCGAACCCAATCCAAATCATGGCGGGCACCGAGAAGTTTCAGCAGCTTCTCGAGGATAGATTCGCTGCCTTGGAACCCACTGATGACGCTGACGAGACCCTACACAATCTGGTAGAAACGCTGAGGGACGAGGGCATCAAGTTTTGCAAAAAGCAGCGTACTGGTAAAGTCCAAACTCTCGGATGAGACTCTTGGCTCTTGGGATGACAAAAAGACGGGAAACCACCCAAGCGACTTCGTCAGAGAGGTCAGACCTGAACAAGCGAATTGCGAAGATGGTACGACGCGACCTTCGGAGCTCTAATACACGCCTCATTGAAGAGGCGATAGAGCGAAACCGAGGGTCCAAAGTATTCACTCAGCAGCTTGGAAGGAGCCACCTGACGAAGCTTTCAACGCACGACGGAAGGACCGTATTGTCGAAGCCGGAGATATCGGCCGAGATAGAGGACTTTTATGGCCGTTTATACGCTGCACATGCTCCCCGTTCCCAACGAGACGACCACGATTCTATTCTAGAGCCACCTTGATACGCCACAATACCAACGAACTGCCAGACATCAGTCAAGACGAGATCGTGTTAGCTCTGAGGCAGCTTAAAAATGGAAAAGCCCCCGGTGAGGACGGAATAACATCAGAGCTTTTGAAAGCTGGAGGATACCCTGTTATACAGGAGTTACAGAGCCTCTTCAACGCCGTCCTTCACAGTGGGAGAACTCCAAAGGCGTGGAGTGGGAGTTTGGTGGTGCTCTTTTTTAAGAAGGGAGATAAAACCCTTCTTAAAAAAGAGCACCACCAAACTCGACGAGTTTCAGTCACCGGAGCAGGCTGGGTTTCGCGGAGGATATGGTACCATAGACCACATTCACACAGTGAGGCAGATTATACAGAAGTCCGAAGAGTATAATCAGCCCCTGTGTCTGGCTTTTGTGGACTATGAGAAGGCCTTTGACTCCGATGAAACCTGGGCTGTTCTACAATCCTTACAGCGATGCCAAGTAGACTATCGTTATATCGAGGTGCTGAGATGTCTCTACGAAGCCGCTACGATGAGTGTCCGAGTACAGGACCAGCAGACTAAACCGATCCAACTGCGCAGAGGAGTGAGGCAGGGGGATGTCATATCCCCGAAACTGTTCACGAGCGCGTTGGAAGATATGTTTAAGACGCTGGACTGGAAAGACAAGGGCATCAACATAAACGGCGACTACATCTCACAACTGCGATTCGCTGATGACATAGTCTTAATGGCGGAGTCGCTAGAGGAGCTGAACCGGATGCTGGACAGTCTAGCTTCAGCCTCCCGATGTATCGGTCTTGGCATGAATTTGGATAAAACCAAAGTCATGATCAATGCCCACATTGATCCAAGACCGGTGATCGTACATGGGCACCTTCTCGAAATTGTTTCTGAGTACACTTACCTCGGGCAGATTTTGCAGTTGGGTAAAAACAATTTCGAGAAGGAAGCCAAGAGGATCCAGCTAGGCTGGGCAGCGTTCGGAAACTATGTCGAGTCTTCTCGTCATCCATACCGCAATGTTTAAAAACGAAAGTTTTCAATCAGTGCGTCCTACGAATACATCCGACAGAGAACTAAAGTCATCGACATAGCTCAGAGAATTAGCGAACTGAAGTGGCAGTGGGCCGGCCATATTTCGCGAAGAACCGATAACCGTTGGGGTAAACGTGTTCTTGAGTGGAGACCGCGACTCGGTAAACGTAGTGTAGGACGCCCTCCGGCCAGGTGGGATGACGATCTGCGAAAGACTGCTGGCAGATGCTGGATGCGACAAGCCGAAGACAGGGCGCTATGGCGCTCATTAGGGGAGGCCTATGTCCAACAGTGGACTAACATAGGCTGATGATGATGATGATGATGATGACTCGGAGAATCCACCATGCCCCGTCATTACCTGAGTTACAATTCACTCTGCCGGTTCCATCTTTCGAATTATTTAAAAGGCTGACTTAACATCTGGTAAAAAGACTTTTTTGACAGCCGCTGTGTCCCCACAACACAAATTAAATTGGGCACGCGTCATAGGTCGGTCTGGACTTTAACTTTGTGGCAGCCTCTTTTGCCAACGCGTCTGCACGTTCGTTGCCTTCGAATCCAGCATGAGCTTTGATCCAGAATAGGACCACCTCTGATCTGCATTCGGCAAGATTTCTCCGGATATTAGTAGCTAGGGGATGTAAGCGAGATAATTCGTTATCGTCTCTAGCGAAGATCTGGAATCGCTGTATATCCCGTAGCTACTCCCGGGGATTTCCAGAATCTTGCGGGTTGCCTCGAGTATTGCCAGCATTTCCGTCTAGTACACTGTGCAGTAAGACGGCAGTTTCAATTTCCGGGTTACAGTTTCTACGGTCTCATTAGAGGTGTGTAGATCCGGAGTCAAACGGCTCCTGGAATCGTGTCCGCTCCTGGAGTCGTGTGGATCCGCTCCGGCTTGTCGTTCGTGGCGTGTCCGCGGATACGTTGGCCGCGTCTTCGGTCTCGCTCCTGGAAGTCGAATGAATGTAGCAGCGAGCGATTGGAACTGTGTGGATCTGGGCTTTGATTCGGGTTCGGACGTGTTCGATAGACAGATCCAGTTCCATTTACGAGTAAACAAGTAACTAGAACTACTACGGTAAAATTATACTTTATTATAATTTACTAAACAAATCGAAGTATGGAAACTTCTGTACCTACGAACTAAACTATGTAGTTAGAACAACGATTGTAAAATTGACTGTCATCGCAATCGCTCGCGCATTCGTGCAACTTCGGTCGGAACCGAATTTATAAATACGCCTACCAACAATACCTACATAACTACTGTCTATGTATGTAGTAACTTTTTGAAAAGGTTATTCTTGGTTGACAGTGCTAAGCCTGTAGGTTAGGTTAGGTTAGGTTAGGTTAGGTTAGGTTAGGTTAGGTTAGGTTAGGTTAGGTTAGGTGTGGATCTGGGCTTTGATTCGGTTTCGGACCTGTTCGATAGACAGATCCAGTTCCATTTACGAGTAAACAAGTAACTAGAACTACTACGGTAAAATTATACTTTATTACAATTTACTAAACAAATCGAAGTATGGAAACTTCTGTACCTACGAACCAAACTATGTAGTTAGAACAACGATTGTAAAATTGACTGTCATCGCAATCGCTCGCGCATTCGTGCAACTTCGGTCGGAACCGAATTTATAAATACGCCTACCAACAATACCTACATAACTACTGTCTATGTATGTAGTAACTTTTTGAAAAGGTTATTCTTGGTTGACAGTGCTAAGCCTGTAGGTTAGGTTAGGTTAGGTTAGGTTAGGTTAGGTTAGGTTAGGTTAGGTTAGGTTAGGTTAGGTTAGGTTAGGTTAGGTTAGGTTAGGTTAGGTTAGGTTAGGTTAGGTTAGGTTAGGTTAGGTTAGGTTAGGTTAGGTTAGGTTAGGTTAGGTTAGGTTAGGTTAGGTTAGGTTAGGTTAGGTTAGGTTAGGTTAGGTTAGGTTAGGTTAGGTTAGGTTAGGTTAGGTTAGGTTAGGTTAGGTTAGGTTAGGTTAGGTTAGGTTAGGTTAGGTTAGGTTAGGTTAGGTTAGGTTAGGTTAGGTTAGGTTAGGTTAGGTTAGGTTAGGTTAGGTTAGGTTAGGTTAGGTTAGGTTAGGTTAGGTTAGGTTAGGTTAGGTTAGGTTAGGTTAGGTTAGGTTAGGTTAGGTTAGGTTAGGTTAGGTTAGGTTAGGTTAGGTTAGGTTAGGTTAGGTTAGGTTAGGTTAGGTTAGGTTAGGTTAGGTTAGGTTAGGTTAGGTTAGGTTAGGTTAGGTTAGGTTAGGTTAGGTTAGGTTAGGTTAGGTTAGGTTAGGTTAGGTTAGGTTAGGTTAGGTTAGGTTAGGTTAGGTTAGGTTAGGTTAGGTTAGGTTAGGTTAGGTTAGGTTAGGTTAGGTTAGGTTAGGTTAGGTTAGGTTAGGTTAGGTTAGGTTAGGTTAGGTTAGGTTAGGTTAGGTTAGGTTAGGTTAGGTTAGGTTAGGTTAGGTTAGGTTAGGTTAGGTTAGGTTAGGTTTTTTTTTTTTTTTTTTTTTTTTTCCTGTCCGGGAGCAATGTCCCGGCCCGCGAGCTATCCTACCTCTGACATGATCAGAGACCTTGTTTTCTAATTGGGAATGGGACTGGGTTTTTATTTTTTTTATTTCTAGGAAGACTCTTATTCTATTACAATTTTTCTTAATCTACTTTTATATTTTATTTCTTATTTCTAATATTTTTATTTATATCATACATTTTCTTTTCTTTTCTTGTTTCGTTATTACATTTTATTCATTTCTTTGTTTATTTACAGTAACTTTTTATGCTGATTTTACATATATTCAAAAATATACATATTCAACAAAATTATTTATCCTTATTTCTATTTATAACTATCTTTACTATTTTTATACTATATTCTAGGAAATGCTCTCTTTCATGTATATCTCTTATTAATTCACATACATTTTGCTGACTTATATTCTTACCTAATCTTTGCTCTGTTTCGTACCTCTCTTTGCCAAAAACAGGACATTCGAAAAGTATGTGCTGGATGTTTTCTAGACTGTCGGGATCGCATATG
>CAWVOY010000065.1:0-2500 GCA_963931895.1 Eupithecia pulchellata | reverse complement strand
TCAAATAATAACAGTAAGTGACCGAACATACAGCTGTCAAAATAAGTAAGTCTTTGAGTCACGGCCCAAATCCACGACGACAAGCCAGGCTGACATAAAGGAGAGGGTGACAGGGCGTTGGTTGCAACCGAGAGCCAAGTCAAGTCAAAGTCGGGTCGAGCACCTTTCAAAAGAAGAAGAAGACACACGCTAGAGACTCTCAATACCAAAACAAAACAAACAAACGTTACAAATAAAAATATACCAAGACAATTATTAATTTGTGCCTGTATGTGGAATAAATAAATTAGGGTGAGACTTTCATAGTGACAATATCAAACATGGTGAGTGCTAATTATTTTCAACAATAGAACCGTTCTCTCTGCCGATTATGCGTAGAATGTTCTTTGCAAACAGCAGAAAGATAGGTCTGTAAGTATTGTCACTAATTATAAGTTCTAAATTATCAACATTTATGTCGATGTCCATTGCACTCTCGCAGTCGTGCCTGAACAATCCAAACCTACTACATTCTAGCAAAAGATGCTTTACAGATTGGTTGGCATCGTCACCGCAAGAGCACAATGGAGAAAGTGCTAAACTAAACTTAAATAAATATGAATTAAAGCCGCCATGGCCAGTAAAAATTTGAGTGTAAAAATTATCTAGACTAACGTTTCTTAGCGTTTTATAGGCCAGAAATACGCTTTTAAAAAATAATTTTGTTGTGGAGCCTGTTTGGGATAAGTCATATGCATGTTGCCACTCTTCGATGCTACCGGCCCTTGCCAGACCCTTGGCATAGGATAGAGGGAACCTATCATAGAATGGCTGTCTTCGATCCCCTAGGGCAGCCTGCTTTGCCAACTCGTCGGCCCTCTCGTTACCCTCAATACCACAGTGGGCCTTGACCCAGTACAATGAAATAATTTTACCATTTTGGGCAAGCAATGACATTTTTTCTTTGATTGCAGCGACCAATGGGTGCAGTGAGTTAGGGTCACTGACTGCCTCGAGACTGGACCTTGAATCGCTGGCAATGCTGAAAGCAGACTCCCTTCTGCCTTCGACCAACTGTAGGGCTCGCAGTATTGCACACAGCTCTGCCTGAAACACACTACAGAAGCTCTCCAGCCGGAATCTGGTGTGACGGACCTCATGCCCCCCGGACCAACAGGTAACAGCGCCACCCACCTTATCCTCCAGCTTGCTGCCATCTGTGTAAAGGATGGGCTCATCGCTTCCCAGGCTCAGCGCTTCCTCCTGGGATTCGATAAGCCCAAACCCTACATGCCTCCTTTCCGCTGGGTGAGGTAAGGAGAATGGACTTATCCTGAGCTCCATACTACGGCCCGGCAGACTGGTCAGTGGCTCTCCTTTCTTTGCTCTGTAGATAAGTGCATTCTCCCTGAGTCTCAATGTAAGAGGCAGCAGTCTCGACAGCAGAACACTGGACACCAAAGATGTTGTGCGGTGAGCTTTGCTTATCTTTATAGCAAAAGATCTAATGAGGCTGTTTAAGATCCTTTCTGCATAAGCCCTCCTGGAGACATCAGCCCAACTACTCGCCGCATATAAGACCGTAGGTTCCACCACAGCAATATAGATGAGTCTCAGAATATCGGAATTGAGACCCCATTGTGCACGTGCCGCTCTAGAGACTACCTTGTAGAAAGCAATTGCTTTGTTGGTAACTATCTCTAGATGCGTTCGGAAATTAAGAATGGGGTCTATAGTTAATCCCAATATTCGGAGACTCTCTCCAAAGGCTATGGGGACGCCCGCCATAAAGATTCTTGGCGTGTGGTACCGGAGTTTTTTGGTTATGAGAAGTGCCTGTGTTTTATCCGGTGCGAATTTTAATTTCAGGTCTTCGCCCCACTGAGTGATCACCGCCAACGCCCGGTTGAGCATGCGCTCCAGCTCGAGTCCGTCGGCCGCGGCGGCGACCATCAGCAGGTCGTCCGCGAAGGCCTGCACCCTGACGCCGCCGTACTGCGCCTGCTCCAGCGCCGGCTCCAGCTGCATGTTCCAGAGCAGCGGCCCGCAGGTAGACCCCTGGATACACCCCATACTTGTGTCTCTGTGTACGACTTGCCCCGCATATTTGAGTATGATTTCCCTCTCCGAGAGGTAATTAAGTATTAGGCGCGCTACCTCGATATCTACATTATTCGCTCTGAGCCTTTCCATGATAGCGGGCCACCAGGTGTTGTCGAAAGCGCCCTGAATGTCTAATGAGACTAACACTGTGATTTTCTTTTGTTCCAGGCTCGAGCGAACGATGGACATGGCGTCATACAGAGCGTCCTCCGAGCTCCGCTGAGGAGTGAACCCGTACTGGAAGGGGCTCAGGCGACCCTCCTTGCCGAGCTGCCACTGCAACCGGTTAACGAACAGCTTCTCGAGGATCTTCCCGAAGACGGGAAGAAGCCCGATCGGTCTGTAAGACTTGGGAGTGGTGTAAGTTTCTTTGCCCGGCTTGGGGATCACCTTGACTGTCGCCACCTTCCACGATCTA
>CAWVOY010000064.1:0-18131 GCA_963931895.1 Eupithecia pulchellata | reverse complement strand
CCCCGGCGGCGCGTGCCAGCTCCTCCGCCCGGTGCCGCGCCTGCGCGAGCTCCGCGCGCGCCGCCTCCAGCGACGCCCGCGTGGTTTCCAGCCGGCTGCTCGTGTCCTCAAGAACACTCCTTGTCTGCGAACAAGCAATCATCATCATCATCAGCCTATGTTAGTCCACTGCTGGACATAGGCCTCCCCTAATGAGCGCCATAGCGCCCTGTCTTCGGCTTGTCGCATCCAGCATCTGCCAGCAGTCTTTCGCAGATCGTCACCCCACCTGGCTGGAGGGCGTCCTACACTACGTTTACCAAGTCGCGGTCTCCACTCAAGAACACGTTTACCCCAGCGGTTATCGGTTCTTCGCGATATATGGCCGGCCCACTGCCACTTCAGTTTGCTAATTCTCTGAGCTATGTCGATGACTTTAGTTCTCTGTCGGATGAATTCGTTACGAATCCTATCCTTCAGAGAAACTCCGAGCATAGCTCTTTCCATAGCTCGCTGAGCGACTTTGAACTGGTGGACCAACCCTATCGTGAGTGTCCACGTCTCAGCTCCGTAGGTCATGACTGGTAGGACGCACTGATTAAAAACTTTCGTTTTCAAACATTGCGGTATGGATGACGAGAAGACTCGGCGTAGTTTTCCGAACGCTGCCCAGCCCAGCTGGATCCTCCTCTTGGCTTCCTTCTCGAAATTGTTTTTACCCAACTGCAAAATCTGCCCGAGGTAAGTGTACTCAGAAACAATTTCGAGAAGGTGCACTGAAAAAAATATTTAGCCAAACTACTTCGGTTATTTGAGAAATAACCAAAGTTTGACCAGACTCTAACGAAGTTAGTTTAATTTAACAAAACTGGTGTATTTATATCTGACAAAACAGCTTAAGTTATTTCAAGATAAGCTAATAGCAACAAATTCTTTGTTTAGATATAAACATACTGAAGTAAACAAACCTAAGTATTTACAGGTAATCTAACGGGTTTATCTATATTTACGCATTTATTTTAGTTACTTATAACAGAAGTTGTTATTTTCCCTTTCAGCCAAGGTAGTTGTTGTGATACAGCTTAATAATAATTTACTATTCATTAACGAATAACAGTCAATAATAGACAAACTATTTTGCAGAGCATAACGAAACTACAGGTCACAATATATAATTTATTTTTTATTTAAACGGTGTCTAATTTCGTTTACGTTTAAATCGACAGTTTGATTGCGTGTAATGGAACGAAGTGGGAACGAACGAAGCTGTAGCGCTCCGCCCGCATAATTTTTTGTACTTGTCTGTTCATGTTCTACTGCGCGTGATTTTCTTATTTCAGTTTGATATATTCATACGACTTACGTTACATTTTACATTACTGTGCATGTTTCAACACGCGAATACACCTGTATACGTTCAGTACCTAAGAGATTCAAAAAAATAATCGTAATAAAACGCCAAGGGCTGAACCAGACCCGGACCCGCTAGAAAATTATCTGCGCCAGTGGGGGCTTGCATTATGTCATGGTAGCAAAACTGTTATGTGGCGTATATCATAGGTAAGTATCTGTTGAATAGGACTCGCATACATGTAGGATACCTTAATATTATCGCCACCTTTTTAAATAACGTTCCTCGCATGTGAATGTCTAATACATGAAATGTCATGTCACATGACATGAATGCGATATTCATGTCAACATTCATGTGATATGCCATGAATGTGAGGTACGTTAGTTAAAAATACATGGCGATGAGATTAAGGTATGCTACAGGTATGTAAGCCCTATTCTACAGGTACTTATGTTATATATGCTACATAACAGTTCTTCTACATGCAAAATAACAGTATAATTAGATAAAACACAACAATTTTACTATATGTCACACAACTGTTTTACTATTTACCAAACATCAGTTTAGCTACATGCAACACAACAATTTGACTATATGCATAGTTATATAACACAATAGTTTTACTGTACACTATATAAAAGTTTTGCTTAATGCAATATATAGTTCAGCTAAAAGTAAACCAACATTTTCTTTAGACTTAGCAAAAACTGCTATGCAATGTACAACGAAAATAATTTGTTAGGAAAATAAGCGAACTGCTTTTGGTTACGTGTAGCAACAGTTCGGTGGTCACTTTTTCTGTGTTGTAGGTAAACGAAATTTTGTAAAAATATAACTCAACTTTTTTTTCAGTGTGGCCATGTACGATCACCGGTCTTGGATCAATGTGGCCATTGATCATGATTTTGGTTTTATCCAAATTCATGCCAAGACCGATACATCGGGAGGCTGAAGCTAGACTGTCCAGCATCCGGTTCAGCTCCTCTAGCGACTCCGCCATTAAGACTATGTCATCAGCGAATCGCAGGTGTGAGATGTACTCGCCGTTTATGTTGATGCCCTTGTCTTTCCAGTCCAGCGTCTTAAACATATCTTCCAACGCGCTCGTGAACAGTTTCGGGGATATAACATCCCCCTGCCTCACTCCTCTGCGCAGTTGGATCGGTTTAGTCTGCTGGTCCTGTACTCGGACACTCATCGTAGCGGCTTCGTAAAGACATCTCAGCACCTCGATATAACGATAGTCTACTTGGCATCGCTGTAAGGATTGTAGAACAGCCCAGGTTTCAACGGAGTCAAAGGCCTTCTCATAGTCCACAAAGGCCAGACACAGGGGCTGATTATACTTTTCGGACTTCTGTATAATCTGCCTCACTGTGTGAATGTGGTCTATGGTACCATATCCTCCGCGAAACCCAGCCTGCTCCGGTGGCTGAAACTCGTCGAGTCTCCTAGCGAGACGGTTCGATATAACTCGTGAGAATAGCTTATAGACGTGACTTAGGAGCGAGATGGGTCTATAATTTTTAAGGAGGGTTTTATCTCCCTTCTTAAAAAAGAGCACCACCAAACTCCCACTCCACGCCTTTGGAGTTCTCCCACTGTGAAGGACGGCGTTGAAGAGGCTCTGTAATTCCTGTATAACAGGGTATCCTCCAGCTTTTAAAAGCTCTGATGTTATTCCGTCCTCACCGGGGGCTTTTCCATTTTTAAGCTGCCTCAGAGCTAACACAATCTCGTCTTGACTGATGTCTGGCAGTTCGTCGGTATAGTGGCGTATCAAGGTGGCTCTAGAATCGTGGCCTTCTCGTTGGGAACGGGGAGCATAAGCAGCGTATAAACGGCCATAAAAGCCCTCTATCTCGGCCGATATCTCCGGCTTCGACAATACGGTCCTTCCGTCGTGCGTTGTAAGCTTCGTCATGTGGCTCCTGCCAAGCTGCTGAGTGGCAAGCAATACACGTCTAAAATGTTTTTACCCTGATAACTGAATTAATCTTTCAAGGAGTGAAATATGTGAAAATTTAAAGCACGCAAATTCACCAAAAGACTTGGGCAGAAGCTTGTTGAACGTACTTACCTCCATGAGTTCAGCGTCCAGTTTCTTGTTGGCGCTGGAGAGCCGGTGCACCGCCTCGATCTGTGCCACCTCGAGCTCCTCCTTGGCCGCCACGGAGCGCTTCACTCGCTCCAGCTCAGACGTTTGCTCCGCTATCTTATCTCTGCAAGTTATCATTCATGGATCAGTCTATGAATAGTCTATATTCTTATAGTTACAACTCTCAGTTTAGTCGGTAGTATTGAAAATAAATTAACTGGCTTATAAGTCTCTATCAGCTTCAGAAAGAAGTAGGAGTTAGGGGAACTCGGGGTTTCTCTGAAGGATAGGATTCGTAGCGAAATTATCAGCCACTGATACAAAGCTATCAACACCTAATGATTTTATCAAACCTCTACCTGCTGGATGCCGATGATTCCTTCCTTCGCATTCCTTCAAAGTACATGTTACAAGATGACCTGTAGCCGAAAATATCTCCATCTATCACTCTTCGTGTCAATTGCAATTACAATTAACCCACTACTGGACAAAGAAGGGGTGGTCCCTCTTAGAGCTAGATGCTATAGATAGAGGTTTCCAACAATTTGTAATTATAGAAGGTGTCTCCCAAAAGTCTATTCCTCGGTTTGCCGCGCGCGATTGATAGACCAACATCAATAATAACCCATAAAGGCTTATCGCTGACATCTATACTAATATTATAAAGAGGAAAGATTTGATTGTTTGTTTGAATTGAACAGGCTCCGAAACTACTGGACTGATTTGAAAAATTCGTTCACCATTTAGAATCCTAAATTTTCCGTTAAAATAGGCGATAGAAGATCAAAAAAAAAATTAGGGTTCTGCATGAAAATTGAATTATTTGTAAAATACCCGCGCGAATCCGGGGCGGGCCGCTAGTCGTCTATAACTGCAATAGCTAACAACCGAAGCAGTAAGGTACCTTAACCCCTTGATGAGGTGCTCGTTGTCTTTCTCCTTGGTCCTCAGTTTCTTGATGATGTTGGAGTGCTGCAGCTGCTGCCGCGCCAGCTTCTCTCCCTCCTCGTGCAGCTGCGTTATCATGTCTTCCTTCTCTTTTATCGAGTTCTCTAGATCGGAGGAGTTCTTTGATTTAAGAGCATCCAGCTGTTTACGTAGACTGTCCTGGAAAATAAAAAAAAAATGGGTTTAAACTACCGACGACCTCTGTGGCGCGGTGGGCGAAGGTCCGCCTGCGACGCAGGAGGTTGCGGGTTCGATTCCCGCCTCGGGACAAATACTTGTACGATCTGCAGATACTTGTTCAGGGTGTTCTGGTCGTTTTCTATGTATAATAAAAAAATCTATATTTTATGTAATAATATTGTATTATATACATATATCAGTCATCTAGTACCCATAACACAAGCTCTGCTTAGCTTGGGGCTAGATGATGCTGTGTGGGTTGTCCGGCGTTATTATTTACTTTACAATAAATTATTTATAATGGTGGATTCTGTTTTCTCCGTAATTGCTGCTTTTTTTATAGTATTCTATTGGTTTACGTGATAGAGGATAACAATATACACAGAAAAAAATCTACAAAAAACTGGACTAAGTCACTGTTTTTTTACTTCTTTTTGCAAAATGAGAGGCCTACTAAATGTAGCTTCCAAACTACATGCTTTGTCCTATCTTTTTGGGGGAAAATATAGCTCGGGCAATGAACATATAGTCTTCATGAAGAGGCTTCCGTCGTCGATTGGGACCGCTGTGTATTGGGACCGCGATCCCATTCGCCGGATTGATTTTATTTGATTATTTTTCTTTCGGCGAATGGGACCGCAGAATGTCTATATGAAATGGCATTTATATTCCTCAACCCTTTTGGCAGGAACTATACAATTAGTTAGTATTAGATAGATAGATAGATCTTTTATTTGGTTCACAAACATAGGCAGCATACAAACTAACATACCATTAAAAATAAAACTAACAATTAGTGAGTATGATGTATGTACCCAATGATCAACTGAGAACTTTTTATGTGATAGTGACCATTGCAGATGCACCTACAAACTATGATCTGAGGGAATAACCCGTCGAATGGTCTATTTAGCATGTTAGAAGGATATATACACAGCCTCAAGAATGAATAAAGGCTACTTGCAAGGGTCAGCAAATTTATGGGCGGATTAACAGCGCAGTGTCAGCTGAACTGAATTGAATGCAGCAGAGTTCCATTTTAATTGAAGTTAGAGAAGACAAGAAAGATGCTTACCTTTTCTCTAATAGCCTGCTGGAACTTCTTCTCCAAAGCCGACATCCTTTGTGTATAATCTTCCGTTATCATATTAATATCACCCATTTCATGCTTGCTCAGAGACTCCACCTGGCTCTTGAGCTCAGCGTTGGCATCCGACAGCTCAGCATTGGTCCGACTCACCTCCATCAGTCTGTTCTCTCTGGCATCCAAGATCTCTGTCATCTCACATAGCCTTCGCATCAGCCTTTCATTCTCTGAACTTTGACTCTCATCGCTGGTGTTACTTTGGATACTGGTCTCGGATAACTCTCTTGTGTGACCTCGAATTTTTGTTGCTAAAGATTTACCAAGAACTAAATCTACTAGGTTGGGGGAGGTGGTCCCATCAAATTTTCCATTTTTGAAATTGTATTTTGCTGGACTGTTTCTAGTAAAACTGTCTCCGTTGGGGCTGGGGATGATTTCAATGTCTGAAGAGGTTGCCGTTTCAACTTCATCCCCTGAAGTATGGCCTGAGGTGCGGTCTGACCCAATTTTGACTAAATCACTTTTGCTCTCAGAGCTAACAGGTGAGGTACGCTCCTTGATGCTGTCATCTTTATCCTTTTGAGAAGATTCACTACTGTGTGAACCACATTGTTGCTTTTCCACTTCAACAAAGGAGCTTTCTGAACAGAGTATTTCTGAGGAAACATTCACATTATAGAATGAAGAGGAATCGCTAAGCTTCTCCAGTAGGTTGTCTTCTCTATCGGATTCTTTCTTCTCTCCTATAGTGTTGTCTAGAATGAGGCTATCATTGTCGGCATTTAGAGTTCTATCAGATGAGCCATCATTTGAGGAATTTTCACTAAAAACTTTCTGCGGGATTATTGTCTGTTCCAAGTTCATCAGTTCCCTCTCCATACCTTTTCTAGGCTCTGTTTTTATAAATTTTGGTAATAAATTAGCTTTATCATCACTATCTAGGACTGTGGGTGCTGTGCACTCAGAAATAGAGTTGTAAGAGATTGTGTCCTCATCATCATCTGCCACTAAGCTGACTGAATCAGCTGTTTCAGCTTTCTCAGTCTGGTCTCCAATTGGTGTAGACTTCTTATCACTCAAATCCCCAGGAGATAACAGAGAAGATGAGCTACTAGTTTTCTCACTGGAATAGCTGTCAAAGCCCAGACATTCTATAGAACTTGGGCTAATCAGACTGTCTGGTAATATTTCTACAGATTCAGAGTTCCGTTTCTGATCACTACTACACTGGGAAATAGAGGGGACTGATGCTTCTGAGTCAGGAGTGGTCTTCATGCTTTGTGAAAGGACTTCTACAGAGTCTGAACTATTTCTACTAGACATAAGGGACAGAATATTTGATTTGGATGAGTCCCTCCTTTCATCTTTAGCTACCTCATCCTTTTTACCTGCTTTGTATTCAGCACCCTCACTGTCGGACATAACCAGTTGGCTCTTTGAGAACAGATCATCGTGGCTTCCGAACTGAGCATCTGCAATCACATTCATGGACTGAGCTTTTGGCGGCTTAGTTGTAGGCGTTGTTTTGGGTTGTTCAAAGAATGATCCAGCGAAGGAGCCCCACATGCTCTGGTTGTTTGCTGACTTCGTAGGGCTTTCGGTGACCACTATTGCTTCTGTAGAGGCCCTGTCGCTCTCTGCACTGACAGTAAGACCCCAGGAGGCAAAGAAGTCATCTCTCTGAGGCGTACCTTCACCCGAGCCCTCCTGCACCTTACTGGGACTCGGCGACTCATCTGTCTGCTCCTCCTCGGTATCATCCGAGATATCCAGCGCTTTGTCGATAGTTTTCTGAGCCTCTTTCAGCGCATTTTTAGCGAGATTTGTCAACCCCGAGGTGTCGAACCAACTCATGATGTTTGGATATCATCGACGGGCTTAGAAACACGGAACACTGCACTGTTGAAACACTGAGTCCGTAAACTTGCTGCAATATTAGCAGCACACAGAGAAACACCCCATTTTCCAAGATTACAAAATCACAACATTAGCACAGGTGACGTTTCCAGTCCATTTTGTTTATGTTGTGAAATACCTACAAATCTTTTCTTCGCAATTTGTCCACACGTCAAAAAGTATTTTTTACAAGAATTTAAGCAAGATTACTTGAGTTACCCTAATAATTTACTGAAAATAATGGTTACCGTTTTTTCACAACCACGTATCGCAAATGAACACGACTTTTTGACATATCGCTATAAAAGAACGTCATTTGATTGTTTTAGAGAGCCGTAGCGGCTGAATACTATTTTCGGCTCTTTCATCATAGCTCCAGTGGCGCAATTGGTTAGCGCACGGTACTTATAAGACAGTGCTCGTGAGTAATGCCGGGGTTGTGAGTTCGAGCCTCACCTGGAGCAATAGTTTTGCACCTCTGACATAAAAATCATTAATTGAAAAACATTAGGATTCGAGCTGGTTGGTATTACAGAACAGGAAAATTTATCAATTTGACTTTGATATGGCATAATATTACGTGTCTGGTTTGCATTTCTGCAATTATCTTTCGCATATTTTTGTCCATTGATTGAATATGATACATTGTCCAGCATTATTTATTTATGTCCTTGACTCTCCTGACATTATTAAGTTGAGTTGTGGCAGTACAGACAGACACAGCGCAGCGAACTATGAAATAGGAAGAAGCCGAATGACAAGTCAGGGCGTTATATAGCGCTCATTAGGGAAGGGCCAGATATATTACGGCAAGTCAGAGAAGCCCTAAACTACGAGTAGAATAGGCTGATGATGATAATATATCATTGACATTGAATCATCACCATCAAAATACTACTATTCCACTGCTGGACCTAGGCCTCCGTCCGGTCAAGCGCCTCATTGGCACGTTACGTACCTCCAGAGTAGCCCCAAATAATAAAACAAAGTTACAGGACCATGATATCTATATCAATAACATCTGTAGGAATTCCATAGAAGTGTAGGATATTATGTAATACACAAGCTGTATTTAAGTGGAATTTTGTTGATGTATTTTCAAATACTCACTTTTACTATAGCATAATACATTCACTCCATTACACTTGTAGAAATTTTGCTTCTTTCAGCATTATACACTTAACGTCTGCGTTCAGACAGACGACGATGACGACGACGACGGGGCGAGCAGCCTCGCGAGGCAGAATGACATTTGTACAGCTCGACGTTGCCTCGTCCCACTGCCTCGCATGGGGCTCACTGCACACCAACACATGGGGCTCAGTGCACACCCACCCGGCTAAAGACTGTACGTACCTACAGGCTACGTAAGAGACATTTACAAAAACGGCTTTATAGTACTTAGGTATAAATTAATTTATTAACAAAAACTTAAACATATTTACAGTTTAGTTATCTTATTATTTACTTAAATTCAATCATCCTGTGATATAACTTTATAAACTAACTGATAAATCTGCTTATACGTATTATAGATAATAATTTCGGGAAATTCATAAATAATTCAGGAAAACTCAGTCCCTGTTTGTAATTATGAGGAGTATGGAAGCTAAAAAGAAGTCTTACCCTCGAATACTCAAATACAACCCAGGTGTATAAAAGTGCTGACAACTATGTTGAACATTCTCCCGTTAAAACAGTAGGTAGGTACCTGGTACACAAACGAGGTATCGATAACCTGTAGGCCAAGCACGGAGATTGTTCTCTAGGGTAGAATAGACAATAATGACATCGCATCGCTATACATTGCGTACATTATTAAAGTTGAAGAAATTAATTTCAAATAATTTACGCATTCGATGACAAAGTGACGTAATTTTTGTCTATTCTACCTTAGACAAGAAAGCCCGTGCTTGCCCTACAGGGGTAGGTACCTAAATCTGGTTAGAGCGTCCCTGTTTTTTCTTCGAATGGATTATAGAACTGTTGACCGCAGATGGCCATGGCAGCGTTACCTTACGGCCGCGCTCACTTGAGACACGATTTTGCTTCGTTCGGAAACGTAGGAATAGGTAAACGCGAATGATCCCGACCTTCGAAGTACCTAGGTATTTAGCCGGCGGCGCTGATTCTTTAAGTAAAATCTGATGTTTTCCATAATATCTACTTGTTTTGCGGACCTTTCCGCTTATTCGATAACGATGACGCCATGTGCACAAAAAATTGAAGTGTTTATAATACCTAATTAATTATATGAAATTTGACTTTGATTTTGATTTGTAATCCTAAAGAAATAAAGTTATTGAATCTGAATCCATCGCAATCTCCGGTAGGTATAGGAGATTGTTATCTTATAGGATGCAGACTATACTCGTACATCGCAGCAGAGATGACTTCGCGAATGCAAAATATACGGGACACCGCCCATATGAGATGGAGGAAAACGTATTCAATGTGCACACCTATTCATACGTTTACATACGGACAAGTTCACATCCAGTGTGAGCGCGACTTGCCGAGCTAAGGCGAGCGTTTCGCCGCGGAGACTTAAATAAATAAAAAACATTTACTGCCTATAACTTTCTAAACCTGAACTAGAACAGTACACAAAAATTAGGCAAAGGCAAGGGAAGGAGATTCCACACCGTGCTGCTTCAAATAACTTGCGGCGCTGAGTTTAAATCTACTCTCTCAGGTAGGTTGCGGTGCGCTTGTGTGCGTGAAAGAACTAAAGTGACATTCTTCAAAAGTCACACATGGATTCGTTTTCAGCTTCGAAATCAAGAATGATGTTAAGTAACACAATCTTTCCGCTCTGTGAGCTGCATTTCCTACATGATAACAAGGTTTAAATTCTATACTTAGGAATGTTTACAGTTAAAAGTTCTAAGTAATACAAAATAAAATAAACTATTTCTAAATCACTCGATTTGATAATCCGTATAATATATGAGTGCCAACCACACGACCACACCCTTGGTAGTTGGCTAGTTTTGATAAAATACTACAATGTGTAATTTTTATAATTCTATACTCTCTTACACTATGACATAGATTAAATTGCCTATCTATGGTGGACATTGACGAAGTGGTCAAATAGGAAAGATTATACGACTCCTCCTGTGTTCCCAGCGTTGGGCGGATTGGGTTGTGTGAACATGAACGACGTCGCGTTTTGCAGGATCTGTAAAGAATAGAACGAAATATTAGATAACTCCTGGTAGGTTCCGAACGCTTACTGGAATTGTATTGGGTTGACGAGTTAGATGTACTGTGGCTACATCATCCAGACTCGCACATAACATCTAGGGACAGAGAAATGGGAACTAAAAGATCTCCCTTTAACAGAACAAGTAGTCCTAACTTTGTATCCTGGTAAAGCTTTAAATTGATCTAAGTTGTAACATGGGCCTAACTTCAAATTAACTGATTCTAACTATATTCTAATAAAGACCTCACCGCCATCAACGACTTCTCCTGCACAAAATCTAGCTTTTGATCTACCAAGGCTTTTTAGGTCTAAATCTAGCTCTCGTTGAACACAGGCTTTGAAGATCACAAGCTAGATTTTGCTTTTGATATTGTTAGTTAAAGTGAGCAGTGTCAAACCTGCACGACTCTAGCTCGAAGATAGAATAGCTACAGCTATATTGTCTAACTCAACTGGTAATCGTAATCGGCTTCAGTTTGGCATTCCAAACCTAGCCTGGACTTCTATTGTCACTTTCGTGTTGTGTAAATAGCTGAAACCAAAGACCAGTTGAATACCTTAGACAATCATCACCGACAACATTCTTTTCAAGTTAGACAATAAGGCTGCAGTTTGCTGAGAGTGGATGGTGTTGAAGTGAGATCTTATAGTAGGATACCGTAAGTAGTCTTCGTTACCCTAGCTAGTGTATAATATAATATTTTATAAATGTGGCATAAATAACGCATTGGATTAAGAAAATCTGTAACGTAATTTTATTTAATAAAGTGAATTAGTAATATTCTAAGCATAGCAGATATTACTGCAGAATATACTGCAACAAGTGCTAGGATAAGGATTCTTCTGAATCCTAATAAATAATATAAATGCGAAAGTTTGCGCATCCGAGACGTGTAGGCCAAGACAAATACTGAATCATCGGGTTGACATAATGAACCTCGAAATCCTCGAATACATATTATCCTAGAAAAGCGCGTGCTAAGTCGCGGGTAGTGAAAAACAATTAAAGGCATTTAGCGTGGTTCCACCTCGGAGAGAAAAGAGAGTGGTACCTGTTTCTTCATGAAGTCGGTGGTGGCGGACCTGAGGTCCTGCTTGGCCCCGAACTTGCACTTGACGTAGCCGAGCAGGTTGGCGCCGCTCAGCGTCAGCGCTATCAGCACCACCAGCTGGAATGCAAGACAAACATTCCTCATCAACTTTTAAATGAAAAGAGTTCAGATAAACTAATCAACTGAAGGAAAACTGCACAGGACAACCCAAACAGTGACGCGACCGACGGCGCGGCTGGAGGAGGTGAAGGTGGAGGCAAAACACAATTTAAGCAGTACCTAGCAATGGATTAATGATCCGAATTTTACAGGACTTTTGGAAACGTTACAAAGTACAAATTACAAAAGTAAAACTGAGAAATATATACCGAAGAGATCACATTTCGTACAGTAAATTACCTTTATCTTGTTTTGTTCTCGTAAACCTCGTTCCAACCCTTTGTATCGATATTTTATAGTACTGAGCCTCTTTGCAAAGATTATTATTGACAATCTGTTTGTATTTATAGATAATATTTGCAACTCAAGTGGAATTTTGTTGTAGAAAAAAAAAGAAAAAAAGATTAAAATATACAGTAATCTTGTGTAGCCTTAGTGGGCAGCTAAGCTGAGCCATAGAAGTTAGTATCATATGGGCATTGCTTTATGTATAGCCCACGCCGAACAGGCACTGCATATTCAGCAGGCATTCGATCTATTCACTCTAGTTTTGAAGAGACCCAGGTTGTAGTTACTAGGAAAAACAGAACCAGGCAACGAGCTCCATTCCTTAGCGAATGATGAAGGTGGAGGAAAATCTGTGCGAGTGGAGGGTATATCCACCAGGTAGGGATGCACCGCGCCGTGCGCCTGCTGGTCCTGGAGTAGAGGTGGGATCAGATGATGTAGTTCCGTACCATCCACTTGAAGCGCAGCCCGAAGAGGCAGACCACGAAGAACAGCGACCAGACCAGCGGACACAGGATCAGCCCCAACCAGAACAGACGGCTCTCGTTCTGGTTCACGCGGTTCTGGAAGCACAGGTTACCTGGTCACTTTAACCAGAGGGCGAGTTTTGCCACAACCACAGAATAACTAGCGTACAGAAGGCGCACACCGCAGAATCCTTCAATTAATAAATAAAGCCGGACAATCCACACAGCATCATCTAGCCCCAAGCTAAGCAGAGCTTGTGTTACGGGTACTTGATGACTGATATACATACGTAATACAATATATTAAATAAATAGATATTTATTTTTTTATTATACGAAAACGACCAGAACACCTTGAACAAATATCTGCAGATCGTACAAATATTTGTCCCGAGGCGGGAATCGAACCCGCAACCTCCTGCGCCGCAGGCGGACGATCGCCCACCACGCCACAGAGGTCGTCAATTCAATGAATAAGCTACTCTGCCACATAACAATACAATTCAGTTCAGCTCGTACATACTGCGCTGTTAACCCGCCCATAAATTTGCTAACATTTTCTATTGAATTTCTTATCACTTAAATTTTTGTCCACATGTTTGTTTGATACTAGTGGAAGAAGTGAATAAGACCATGAAGTTTCTACTACTCAAGCTATTAAATTAGTACCTGCTCCGAGAGTACCTGTCTTGCTTCGAACACCCAGTGCGACTTGCCCTCGTCATCCACGTAGTTCCACCATCTCAAACCAACTAAAAGGCGACCTGAAACACGTAAGATATAATATAATATGTATAATTATTCTGGTTTTTTAGTAAGTACCTTTAATGATAATATAGGTACATAATATCCAAAACCTTTTAAGTAGCAACGTTTTGAGAACTGGTTTAAACTATTTATTCTCGACAATTTCGTCGTGACTAAAGTTTATGTATGTTTGGATTTTATGACTTACAACTTGAAACTTTTCATTAAAGTTGAAAGAGTTTTTTGCATGTGTGTCAAAAATAATAATTTTAAGCTACAATTTTACCAATCAAACAGATACAATCAAAGTTGTCCTGATAAAACTTCATGTTCGATCTAGGACGAAGTGTTTGGCCACATCGGAAAATTCATAACAAAATAAAACATCGCGATAATTCACTTTACGGAAACAATGGAAGAAGCAAGCGCGCGGCATCTCGCTGTTACAAGCGCGCGCAAATATCTCGACATTATCGTAAAAGAGTTATGCCATAAAAAAATAAAATAAAAAAAGACTCGTTTGGCTTTAGGGTCTGCGGGGCGCCGCTGCTGCCGCCACCTGGCGCGGGTATAGCGCGTGACTGTTGCAAATTGAAACAAGTCACAGAACATACACACAATTACAGAAATGTACTTACCACTAATATTCTTGACCGTCCAGAAATCAGCGGACAGTAGCAGCACCACCAGAACGAAGCTAGCAATGAATGAGTCAGAGAACCACCCGCACAGCACGTACACCACGATGGCGGAGCTGCGGAACACCCAGTGGAAGAACACTATGTAGGGATGCCTGAAACATAGACATACTTAGGTTTGTAGGAACTAGCGAGGTACTCTAATAATGGCATGTTAAACTTCACATATGCCCAGCTGTGAGTGGAAATGGGGGATTTGTAGAACAATACAAAATGTTACTTTACAAATGTTTTAACTATAATGAATGTCATTAATGTTAAGAGCAAATGGCCAGCAGCCCTATGTACTACACTCTACGCTATAACATGATGGGTTGAAATATTTTTTATATTTCAGGCTCTTAAAACTCATGAATAAGTTTAGGTGTGTATTATCTATACTAATATTATAAAGAGGAAAGATTTGATTGTTTGTTTGTTTGTATGTTTGTTTGTTTGTTTGAATTGAATAGGCTCCGAAACTACTGGACCGAGTTAAAAAATTCTTTCACCATTAGAATCCTTAATTCTCCGTGATGAACATAGGCTATATAATATTTTCAAAAAAGTTAGGGATCCGCATGAAAAATTCAATAATTGAACCGTGGGCTGTATATTCAACCTCTTTTTCTATTATGCCGCGTCAGAATAGAAAAAGAGGTTGTATAGCGCACGGTGCTTGCTTTTTCTCTACGGCCAGTGTCAGTTTTGGAATGTTGAGTCAATGTCAAAAACCCCAATGCTGTTAAAAAAAGTAAAGATCCGTATGAAAACTGTGAAACCCATCGTTTTAGTGTGTATAATTTCTGAAATTTTTGTTTAATACCCGTGCGAAGCCGGGGCGGGCCGCTAGTTGAAACATAAATAGAGAATTTAGACAACATAATATTTTCAAGTAGAATACATAAATACTTACGGTAGGTTAGCAGAGTTAGCAGAGTCCTCTTCCCCGAAGGCGATGGTGTCGTCATCCAACAGCGGCACCTGCGGCACACCGGGCTGTAATGGGGGCACTACATCAGCTCAAGCCGTGCAAAGCAAACAAAATGTATGGAGATACACTAAATAAATTGGGAACTCCTCAATTCAATGTAGTTATTGAAAGATGATAAGCTAACAGGGCACTCATAAGGGGAGGCCTATGTCCAGCAGTGGACTAACATAGGCTGATGATGAGGATGTAGCTAACTAAGCAACCATGGTAAGTTTTCCACTTCTGGTGATAGGTTCTTGGGTTTGGGTATGATCTTTTGGTGTTTCATAAAATAATCAAGTAATAGTTGATTGTTCAACAATAATGTTTGTTCCCTGGATTTTATGTATGCATTATTTCAAAATATCTATAAATTTATATTTCAGTTATCTATTATGTACCCTTAACACAAGCTCTGCTATGTTTTGAGTGAGTGATGAATAGGTGATATGTCTAGCAGTGTTTATTTATTGTATATATGAATGATGTATAACGATGTTTAGATTATGTGCCTGGTAATCTAGGAAGGTTATCAAGGTCGAGTTTAATAGCAGATGAAACAGTAAGCTGCTGTTAAATTAGTAACAAAACTCAGTAGACTAATGGGTCAGACACACAGGGTAGCGGGTCACTTAATGGGTCAGACACACAGGGTAGCGAGTCACATAACGGGTCAGACACACACACAGGGTAGCGGGTCACTTAATTCCAAAGCTAAAAGTTGGCTATATGATCATTAAAATCGGCAAATGAAGAGCGCTATAAGATATCACTATGGAATTATAGATACAAGAACAGAAAGAAATCGCAGAATATCTAAACATTAGGTTTCAAATACCTACCTACAGCGGTGGCTGTTACAGTTTTGTTTTTCGTTATATCTTGTGAATGCTATGAGTAAGAGTAACTTACGGTAGCTGAGCCCATGGCTGAATTATTCATATTTCATAAAATATTAGATCTATCACAGAATCAATCAATTTAATATGAATTTCTGCGATTTTGGTAAATTTGAACACATCACCGAATAATGTTTTCTTTTTTTTTCAATTTTTTCATGTCACCGACAGTGACTACCAGACTATTATGACATTGACAGTTTTTCAGCTGCAGATTTCAGTTTGAGTCCAAAATCTATGAAAAACCCATTGATGTATTTAAAAAAGTTTTTAATACAATAATACATAACACCTTTTTTTAATACATCGATGGAAAAACCTCATACATTCATGCATTATCAAAGTAGTTAGTACCAAAAGAGTACAAAGAAGAAATCAAGGTCTAGGGCTTTCAACTTTCAACTTGCTTTCAAGATTTAGATTTACACGTCATTCGTGTTCGTTATTGGTATCTTCTCTCGTAACATCGTCCAACTTCGGAACTCCCAACGGATATTAGTGTTCTGTGCTCCCAACCAACCCTCAGACGAAGGACTAGAAAATAGACTTGGCATAAACATCTATACGAACAGTTAGTTAGAACTCTGTTGTCGAAATAGTGTGATGTATTTCGACAACAGAGGTACTGACTATCGGCATCGCTTTTGACTAATGAAGGTAATCATGAGTAAAAAAGCACAACAGTAGTTTTATCATGACTGAAAATGACAACATTGTCTTGGTGACGTCACAAAATACCTCATTGCGGCCGGTCGCCATGTTTTGTGGCAGTCAACAAAAGTGTATGTGCAGAGTGTTTGGCTGCCGCATGAAAATCAACAAAAAACATCAAAATATAACGTTGCATGGGAAAGTTACCAAATTCATTAAAATATCTTACATTTTCTACTATTTTCAAAAATTTTGCTATTTGTGGGAAGATTTATAAAGATACGCTTGCTTTTCTTTATTCATTTAATGTTTTACTATGAATATTATGTGATTTTAGAAGAAAATTATTCGTCATAGTAAATAGAGTTAGGGTTCGGTATTTTCAAAACATCGATTATCGATACCGAATTATTTAATCGACGCAGTACCAATAACACAACAATAAAAATAAATCCTTTACAGCAGCGTACATAAATAATTTTCTTTAATGAACATATTAGTATTAGTACTGAATAAAGAGGATATTCATTGAATTGAGTGCCAGCCAAAGCTTGGGGAAGTTGCAGTGTTAATATTAACTGAATTGAGCTGTACTGTACGTAGTAAATAGCGTTTTTTATTGAACTTGATGAAATCTATTGTAGTATCACGTTTTTAGACGATAGGACGGAGGGTAATGCAATGCTAATGACCCGTTACGGATCACGTAGGTATAGAAACCTAAATAAAACTGAACAGAGCTTAAAGGTACTTATTCTTTTACTTACTCATATTCGAAAATTTAGAATTCAACTCCGTGCAACTCAATTACTTACTTATCGATATTCTATGTTTTATCTACGACAGGCCGCATCTTTGTGCCAGACTAACTTTAGGTATGCACGTTTATTTCGTAGGTATTTCAAGTCTATTTCTATTCCTTCGTCTGAGAACCAACCAAAACGAATTTCACCCCTATTTCACCGGAATCCGACCATTGCGCAATCCACACAAAATGCGGCTATGTTCAAGTCACTAATTTCCTAAGCGAACTGTCAAAATTTTGCAAGAAGGCGCACGCTAGGCTGTTTACAATTTCACGACGTACTTTGTGTTTGTTGTCGAAGTGTAATTTCGGGTCCGAATCAGGCACAAAAACCGCGCACCGTATGATGTCTTCCGTGGGAATCGAGGCCGGGAGTTCGCGCGCTTCGTGAGCCTTGTTTCTTGTGTGACAGGTGATTTTGCGTAACGTTATGGCGCAGGGCGGCAAGGCGAGACGGGCCACGGGGGCAGAGTCTCCGGCGGGAGCTCGCGAGCTCGACGTGGTGGCGAGCGGCGCGGGGGTTCAGCCTGCTGCGCGCCATCCCCGGGATGCAGGGGGCCAGCGACCGGCAGCGCGCGCGCTCGCTCTCCCCCGTGCCGGACCTGCACGCGTCGCACGAGGCGCTGGCGCTCGCGCCCGGCGCTGGCCAGCCTGCAG